>SJXQ01010093.1:31277-91009 GCA_006408695.1 Aepyceros melampus | reverse complement strand
AAAAAGAAAAAAGTTCAAAAAAAGAAAAAAAATTGTCTGTGAAGAAGCTTCTACAGGGGGGGACATGGGGAGAGACCACAGGGGGATCACACACCACCCGCAGAAACTTTCATTTTTCTTCAGGGAAACTACGTGAGGGTCAGTCCCCCTGACTCTGTGGGAAAGTGAGGCTTCGTGTAGACTTTACAGCACTTTCAGTCAGATCAGGAATCACTCACCAGTATGCAAGCCACCAGTCCTGCAGGACGTAGGCAACCTGGAGCAGGAAACAAGTCATTCACACACTGACATCACTGAGCCTCACACCCCGCTCATCAGGCTGGGGATGGAAAAGCTCCAGAACATGGAGACGGTCCTTCTGGCTCAGGTTTGCACCAAGCCCCACACCCCAGATGACCACAGGTCAGGGGAGGGCACCTTACATGTTAATATCTTTTAAAGAAATCCCTTTTTCCCTAGAAGACTTTGCTCCCCAAATATAATGTACTTCAATGAAAATCTAAGTGGACTCCAAAGTCAGTAATAACAGAACAAATGTTGGGATTTTTCAAAGCAAAAAGCTTGACAGGTACAGTGATGGTCAGTTCTGGGTGTCAGCTTGGCTGAGCCAGTCTCCAGTGATTCAACTAAACACTCATCTGGGTGTTGCTGTGAGGGTATTTGTGGATGTGGCTCACATCCATCATCAGAACTTAAGTAGAGGGGATCACTCTTAACACTGTGGTTGCCTCATCCAGTTAGACAAAGGCCCTTAGAGCAAAACCTGAGACTTCCTAGAAGAGGAAGAAATTCTGTCTCAAGACAGCAGAGTCTGCTCCTGTTTGAGGTTCCAGCCCGCAGGCCTGCCTTTCTGATCTCACATTCACCAAGCAAGGCCCACAACTGCATGAGCCAAGTCTTTGAGATAAATCTCTTAATACAAATATTTAAAAAGAATTATAAAATATAATATAAATAGCTGAGTGCACAAATCAAAATAAATACCCTTACGTACCTGAGCTGCTATGTTTACTAGAATAAGGAAGATGATGACAGGCCAGTTAGTACCAGCTGTGAAGTAATTCTTATAGGTCTTAAAAGCAACTTTTCCTTCCAAAGGTCCTCTAGAGGTAGCACAACCTGTATATTCTCAGTCTAAAAGGGAAAAATGACAGTGAGAGATGAAATTTTAAAAACTGAACCCCAAATTTCAAGAGTGCAACACTGCCCTCCACTGCAAAGCTGTGGGAAACAGACACATCTCATACACTGGCAGGAGCACAGGATGGTCCATCTCCTACAGAGAAGGGTGTGGGAATATCTGGCCAAACCACATATGTGTTTACCCCTGGCTCCAGCCATCCCACTCATAGGAATCTATGAGAAATAATCAAACATCATTCACATGAGGTTATTCACTTTGGGGAGCTTTACTTAAAATAGAACATGACTCAACATACACACAACAAAATTGATTAATGTATAAATGCAGAAACTTCCTCTAAAATAACACACAAAATGATATGGAGCTAATGTATCCCTCTAGATGACTGTGTCATTTAATGATAGAAACATAAAACATTCTTGGGACTCAAAACACTAGCCAAACACAGTAAACTGAGTTCACAGAGAGTTAGAATAAATAGGAGTTTACATAGAACGTTGCAAGCATATTATCTGAATCTATTTGGTTTCTAAATTTCAGAGAGTAGTTCCTGAGTTTAGAAAGTAAATAGCTAATCTGAATACTTATCAGAATCATTCCAGGCTCCTCAGTGTGGATATCAAGGAATATCTGTGTATGTTTTTAAGGGAGATCTACTGCATTTCTGTCTGGAGGACTTAGAATGCATTATGGAGTCACAGAAGCCTAGTGTGTCCTCCACTCTTTCCTGGCCACTGGGATTCAAGGTCGATAAGATATGGTTCTCGGTCTTGAAGGGTAAGAAAGGAGGACGGGAACTAACACCGAAGTGTCTGCCATGTGTCAGGTCCTTTGCACACATTACCTCTGCCTATCACAAACCATCTGACACCAAGGCAAAATAATATCATCAGTCACCTGCAGTGCCAGAACATTCCAACACACAGGAAAAGTAGCTGATTTAACATGGCAACAGCAGGACTCAGTCTAAGGGGGCTTCATATTAAGCCTTGAGATGCATAAGGGAAACCAGGGGCCACCAGCCTGAGTAGGATGTAAATATGGTAAACTGAAGAGTCCTCAATCAGTGTGAGCCACATTCACTCAGAAATTTATTGCAGTGTGCCACGACTGATCTCCATAAGATTCTCCATCCTACACTCAAAGGGGAACACTGAGCAGGTTTGCTTCCTTCATGCTTTTCTATCAATTCCATGGAATAAGACTTTGGTAACCTTAGGGTCTACTTTGGGACAAATGAAGACATGAGCAGAGCAGACTGAAGGTCCCTGAGACCATCAAGAGCAGACAGACCTGGGCACCCTGCAGGGTGAGAAACTCACTTCTTGGTCCTCTGGAGCCACATCTTTCAATGAGGGCCTGGGAGACTGGAGAGACTGAACCAAAGACTCAGAGCTCAGAGTGGGAGCTCCTGGCACTGGAAATGATAGAGATAGTGCCTTACTCTTCTGAAGAAGGGAAAAAATATCCACCCCGCATTTCAGGAACTCAGAGAAAGTTCCTCTTTTCACCATTTTGCCCTAAAATAAAAAAGTTGAGAGGAATTAATATATTTGATAATATTAAGCCAACCTAAACACTAATCAAGAAAAGCTATCTGGTCTTAAATTAACATTTTTGAAAAAAAAAAAATGATCCCTGGGTCTAGAATTCTTGTTGAGAAATCTAGTTCAGTCAGAACTGAGCATTGCCTTCTCTACCAAACCCTGTCCCTATGGTAGGTGCTGGGGGATATGAAAGAAATGTGTGCTCATGTGTCAAAAATGGAGGCCATTGACACGACTACCCTGGGCACTTGGGGAAGGAAGAAGTACAGAGGTTGGTGGGAAGAGCAGCACAGTCTTCTTAGACAACATGGGAATGGAGAGAAGCCTCATGTGACAATTCCAGGAAAGAAACTTAAACTTAGCCCAGAGGTGGGGCCCAGCACATCTGCATGTGGGTGAGAGTCTCTCATTAATCTTCACTGACCACTGTCACTGCCACACTGTCATGTGCCGGCTGAGATAACAGGAACCAGCCCTGGACAGAAAACCCACAAGAGGCCTCTCCATGCTCTACACCTGACCCCACACACAGCAAGTTCCCAACTGAAAAGTCAATATTCCACCTGATAAAGTAATTAAACAAGGAGGCCATGGGGCTGGGGTGGCTCTAAAGCCTTGGCAGTCTGTGCCCACAAACCAAAACTGAAGACAGAATCAGTGCACTCAGATCCGAGAAAAAACTTAGGAATGACCAACTGCAAGTAGCCAACTAGGCTTCCCCAAATCAGGCAGCTGCTTAAGCTACAGCCAATCAAATCATTTTCTTTGAACACATGTGACACATCTTTGCACAATTTCCCTCCCTTACAAAGTCACATAAAATAATGTGCAGATGTTTCACTATCTTCTGATCCCATGAAACCAGACTCAGCTGATTCCCTCAGTAGCAAATCAAACATCAGGGGGAAAAAATGTCATGATGCAAAACACATCAAATGAGAGCAGCTGTGGTTAAGGCAGCTCAGGTGGAGGGAGCTGGCCAGGACCCTCGCTGGGACCCCCCTCACTCTCTCCCCCGAGGGGGTCCACTGGGAGAAATGCAGGGAAGCCTTTGTGTACCATCAGATACTGCAGAACTAGAAAATTATGCAGGATATATTGTGTCTTGCTCCACTCAGGAGGCAAAATTCACACACCTCTTTAATGAAATCACCACTCACCACATCAAATCTGTAACATGCACAATGAATGACTGGTGGTACAAAGACAGCAATTTCACTCAGCAGTCAAACACTGACAATTCTGGGGGATAAAGGGACAGCCATCCCCCATCTGCTGTGAAGAGAGTGACCCGACAGTGAGGATGGTCCCCAACTCAGGCAGGGGTGCTCACCAGTGGCCAAATAGTTGTTTTCTTAGTACTAAAATTGGGGGTAGTGTCCTCAAAGGAAGGAATAAGGGGACCCCAAAACATCTAGAGATGGGCAAAATAGGTTATACTCCTGCCCACTGAGCCTGTGCTCATAACACTACAACACTGGAGTTTACACACTAGGATCACCCCCTCTGCACATGAAATCAACTGCTCTCGAGCTTGAGAAGCCTTAGCCTCCCCCCATTCCTAGAGGAGTGAAGAAGGGCTAACACATTGAACTGCTTCCAGAGAGTCAGGGGTTCTATATCTTAATAATCTTTCTTGGAGCAGAGATTCATTTCAGAAGTCGGGGATCTGACCAAGGGCCTGTGGAACAGTCAGGGGTTGACGACAGAGGTGATGAGGCCCAGAGACAACAAAGCCAAGGAGTGAAGTATTGAATGACCACGAGGTCTGAACACTTCTCACTAATTTCCACCCCACCCTCAACCATGCTAGGAGTTGTGGACTGGATGGTGCCCCCTCCTCAGAAAGATGTGCTCAAACATGACACCTGTGGATGTGACCTTATTGGATGCAGGGTCTTTGCAGATGTAACCGAGTTAAGATGAGGTCACACTGGAGCAGGGTGACCCTAAAGCCAGTAAGACCGATGTCACTATGAGAACAGAAGAGACCCAGACTGACACGGGGACTACGGCCATGTGACATCAGAGCCAGAGACCAGTGCTGCAGCTGGAAGCCAAGGAACCCAAGGAAGGCCCGTGAGCACCAGAGGCTGGAGGAAAGGATTCTCTCCTGGAGCCTCCAGGGAGAGCACGGCCCTGCCAGCACCTGGATTTGGGACTTGAAGCCTCCAGAACAGGGAGACGATAAACGCCTGCTGTCACCCAGCCTGCGGTGCTGTGATACGGCAGCTCTAGAAACTGAATCTCTAGCCTGAGCCCACACTGCTGTCCCCTCAGCTTTACTAAGACTCCTAACTGCTTCTTCTGTCGCCCCGCCAGTGACCATCAGAGGAATCTCTTAACTCCCACATCAGACCACATCCCTCCTCCGCTCTGGACCATGCAAGGCTTCCATCCCACTTCCGGTCCCCTGCCCACTGCTCAGAGACCAGCTCCGTCCCGTCCCCTGCTCACTCTCCTCAGACATGCTGGTCTTCCTGCCGTTCCTCCACCTGCCAGGTCAGCTCCTCCCTTAAGAACCCCTGCCTCAGGCCCCCTCCTCCTGGTGACTGTGTGGCCCCCACCTTCATGTCACTCAGACCCCGTGAGGAACCAGCTCCTCAGGGAGGCAGCCAGGATGTCAGCCCACCTCTCTCTGTCACATCCTCCCCATGAGAACAGGAGCCCCGTGAGGGCAGGGCCTTGTCCTCCTGCTGCACAGGCTCCCACATGTATCAGGCACATAGAGACCCGCACAGGGAGACTAGCAACTGAGACACCAGCAGAGAGGGCGTCTCTGACCCAAGTGCTCGGCTGCCCAACCTCGTTTCTGGAGTTAATGGAATATGCTCTTTTGGCAAACTATGTATACAATGACCTGGATACCAACAGATCTTAGAATCTCTAATGTCTAAGTGATACACTTTGACTTAAGTCACGGAAGAGGAAAGTAAAAAGTTCTACGGAAGAGGAAAGTAAAAAGTTCTAAATAAAACTGCAACATTACCCTTAACAAATTTCATTAGAATAGCAATGATTCAATAGCCCTGTGGTTGCACTTTTATACATTTTAGGGTTTATGTGGCTTAGTGTGTAATAGTGACATTTCTACAGGGCTTTAGGTTCATCCTCCAAGGCATGAACACCAGCTCTGAGAAGAAGGGGGCAAAAAACTGAGGGAGAAGAGGGTGTTTACCATGAACCCAAAGAGAGTGACCTGTGGGGAGGTCTGCCCTTCAACACACCTGAGTGCTGGCAATTCCATGGATCTCTAAAAATTACTTACCTCTTTCAATATCAAAATCTGGCTTTCATCTTTTAGGTGCTGCAGCTGATGAGTGACTAAGATTGTGATCTTCTCTTTCAAGGCCTGATGGACACACCTACAAATGTAAAAGGCACAGCAAGCAAAAGTACATTAATGGAATGCCTCAAGCTGAAAACCTATATTTTTAAAACAGTGAGACAAAGACCACACAGAAGTGAAAGATCTTTAGTTTAAATTCCAAATCAATAATAAAAGTTAAATAAACAAAATCAATTAATCTAACTAGGTTTTTAAATTTATCTGCAGCAAATTTGAATCTAGTACTATAAAAAAATTCTTAAAACCAGTTTACTGGAGGAGGCAAAAACAGCTAAGTTTTTTCCTCTAAAACTTAGCTTAACAATTATTTACATGTTTCATAAAGGAAAACAACTGAGTAATACTGAGATCTCAAAACTTGACTAAAATAAAACACTATTTTATCACTATTCGAGAATAGGGGAAGAGGGATCTATGTCATTTAAAAATGTGTACATTCTTAGACAGCTTTCTAGGTGATTATTTATAATTAATGATGCAAATATTCAAAACAAAAAATTAATAGATTCTTGGTAACCTTTGCCAGAGTACATTTGCTAGACACTTATTCCCAAAGAATATTAGATAGAAAATGAATGCCAGAGTGGCCTCTATCAGTCACTACAACATTTCCAGTTCCATCCAGGAAGGAAGTCTTTTCTCATTTGGAGTGAACAACTTCCAAATATGAAAGTAAAAGAACAGAATCCAAATGGCCCAAATCACAGTGGAAATCACCCAATGGCTCAGAGCACCCACCAGTTCTCTTAGACAAGACACCCCTCACTGCTGCTGCTGCTAAGTCACTTTAGTCATGTCCGATTCTGTGCGACCCCATAGATGGCAGCCCACCAGGCTCCCTGTTCCTGGGATTCTCCAGGCAAGAACACTGGAGTGGATTGCCATTTCCTTCTCCAATGCATGGAAGTGAAAAGGGAAAGTAAAGTCCCTTAGTGGTGTCTGACTCTTAGCGACCCCATGGACCACAGCATACCAGGTTCCTCTGTCCAGGGGATTCTCCAGGCAAGGGTACTGCAGTGGATTGCCATTGCCTTCTCCAACACCCTTCACTATTCAACCTTAAATTGTTTTCATAGTAAAAAATAAAAATAAAAAAAACTACTCCTACATTTCAAATGTAGATCCCTAGGGATTCAGCCCCAGTGTCATCCCACAGGGTCCACAACCCCTCCAGGGAAGAAAGTGGGTGGCTTGGGGCCCTGGTGACCATAAGCAGGGCTCCAGGGAGGTACTCTGGGAGCCCAAGGCCCTTGCAGAGCAAATCTCAGGAACCTGGGCCAGAGCTCAGCCTGTGAGTGAGTCAGATGGTTGTCTGGAGGCAGCAGACTGCAGCTTAGTCCCTTTCACGAGACTGACGACACCAGACAAGTGACTAAACCTCCGTTTCTTCCTCTTAGAACATCAATGACAATTCATCATGTGTTCTAAGAAATCAAACCACCATTCTACTCAGCAAATATCAGCTTTCTTTTTCATTCCTCCCTAACCACGAGCAGTCATATGTTTTGGACATAGGTCAGAAAACTCTTAAGGGGACACTCTGGACACTGAGTCTGTAATCAGAAACAAGACCCTGGGATGTAAACACATACACCATCCCTTCGCTAAGTCCAAAAGGATTCATTTTTACGTTTTGACATGTGTTAGCTCAGCTTTCATACCAAAGTTTCGTGACTAATACCTTTTCAAACTTAGAACTAAAAATTTAGTATTAAATCAGAATTGTTTCTCCTTAATTCATAATTACCTGCCAATAATCCCTAAATGTTAATCAAATCTGACAGGGTATTGTGCCCAAGATGAACCAACCCAAAAGCTTTAAGATGTTCTCTTCCTAACATCCCATCACAGATGAGGTAATACAAATAATTACAATGAAGAGATCAGTTAATGGCTTTGAATTTTTCCTAAATGATGCTTTTATTCCAATCACTAGAAAAATACACTATTTTCCAAGTTTTTAAAGATTTCCAAGTCATGCCACAGAAATGACTGAGTCAGCAACAAGCTGTATAACAGTTATTCCAATATAAAGGCTGTGTTAATCCTGTAATCCCACATATAACCCTATATGAGGGCTCTAATCAAAGGGAACACATCCTGTGCTGGAGGCGATACAAGACAGACAGACAGAGTCCCCACCTCCATTCATTCAATCAGCAGAGGTTTGCTGAGGAGCCAGGCACAGTCCTAAGTGCTAAGGATCCACCCTATGTCAAGATAAAAGATAATACTCTGCACCCTGTAGAGGACACACTGAACAAGTAGAGAAAATGTGCTATTTGGCTGTGACCTGTGCTCTGAAGGAAAAGCAAGGGCAGAAGCTGTCTGAGATGTGGAGACACGGGAGCCCTGAGACTGTCTGGGGAAACATCCTGGAAGAAGGCACAGCAGGTGCAGGGTTCCTGGGACAGAACACAGAACACGCTGGGCTGAGGCGCCTTCTTGCATTCATAGTTTATGGGTGGCGGGTGGTGGTGGTGGTTTAGTGGCTAAGTCGTGTCTGACTCTTGCAACCCCATGGACTTTAGCCCGTCAGGCTCCTCTGTCCATGGGGTTTTCCAGGCAAGAATACTGGAGTGGGTTGCCATTTCCTTCTCCAGGGGCTCTTCCCGGCCCAGGAATTGCAGCACCCAGGTCTCCTGCATTGCAGGCAGATTCTTTCCCAACTGAGCTACAGTGGGTGGCAGGGGGACTCATAAAAGGTCAAGGGCACTCACTGAGGGCTGAGGGAAGACAGAGGGCACGGGCGCCCCCTGGAGGAGTAGGTGGGAATGTCAGGTCCCGTCTTCCACCTTCCTTCTGTGTCCTGAGGCCCTGCTCCCTGGCTCTGGGACAGAGGGACCAGTATGTACAGATAGAAGGGGTGAGAAAGGACACCCACAGAGCCAGCACAGATGGATACAGAGTGGGTGTGGGGACGAACTGGAAAGGCTGAGGGGGGCAGACGGCAAGGAAGCCTGTTTGAGGACCTGGAGCTGCTTCCTGAATGGGGCAGGGTGTCCATGAAGGACTGGAGCAGGAGGGTGAGCTGTGTACTCAGGAGCGTGGGAGTCTGATCAGGACAGATCCCAAGATCTGATGACGCAGGAGGCAGGGGTCTGGTGATGTGCAACTGAACCGGGATGGGATCCATGGCTGGGACAGGTGAGGCTGCATCAGTTCACGTAAGGCCCTCACCTTCTGTAGCTGATAGAATCCACTGTGTTCACAGCATAAAGCGGTAACTGTCAGAACCTCAATGATCATAGATATAAATTCATGACTAAAGGAAACTCTTAATGGCAAGAAGAAGTGTGATTCATTCAGTTTTAATACAAAACCCTCCCCATGACCAAGCTCCCACAGGACCACCATCTCTCACAGCATATTGTTCCATCCGATTCTCTGACTTGAGAACACTCTCCAGGTGCTGCTGAGTGGTTTCCTAAGTTGCTTTCGTGCTCTCTGCTTTAACTTTCCCTAGAGAATGTGCTTCTGATTACAAACAACAGTCTTAAGCTTGCTTCTATCAAGTATATATCCAAAGCGGAACACTCAAAATATTTGAGAGTGGCTGAGAGGATTTTACAAATATCTCCAGTGTTTGAAAAAGAACTCAGGAGAACTTCTGTGATCAGCACCCTGTACTTGGCACCAAAATGCCTTGCTCTCCCTTCCCTGTGACATGGATGCAATGACAAGCAGAATCTGCTCCTGCCCTGATGGGGAACTTGTGCAGATGCTCACAAGATGGGGTGACACACATTAGTGAGCTCAGGGTGGGGTGCTGGGAACAAGGAGGCTGAGCTACTCATGATGCCAGGAGGGCGGAGGTGGGGAATCTCTGTCACAGCATGAGCTCCTGTCACTGAACTCATGACAAGACACAAAGCACTTCTCTAACGGAAAACTCATCAAGTCATGAATGGGAGAGGCTGGAAAAGGGGGCTCAGATCAGAGAGCTGGAGGCAACGCCATGTGTCATCTGCCCTGTTCCCTCTTGTCCTCGAGGATTCTGTGCTGCTATTCAGGTTTGTATGTATGTTACAATATACCTAACATGAAATTTACTGTTTCTGCCGTTACAAGCATAAAACTCAGTGGCATTAAGTATATTCACATTGCTGTGCAACCATTACCACCATCCATCTCCACAACTCTTTTATCACCCCAACACTAAGCACGTTTTATACAAGGGCAGGTTCCACCAAAGTCTAACAACACCCACTTAGTGGATGTGGAATCCTATCTCCTTGCCAGCTCCTAGTGTCCAAGCCCAGAGCTCTTCACGGCCTCCCTCTCACATTTGCTGACTCTGCTGAAGTCTCTACTTTGCTATTCTGGACTTGCGGTAAATCAGTCATGTCCCCTCAGATTCACACGTGGTCACCTGAGTCATCAGTACCTTAGAATTTGGTGTCATGGACTTTAAAGGCAATTATTACTCTTAATTATACTAGATCTAATCTAATCTGACTGGTGTGCTTGTGCTTAGATAAAGAGACTAAGACACAAGGACAGAGACACAAGCATGTAAATCAATGAAGTTAGAGCATACTCCCTCACCATGCACAAAAATAAACTCAAAATGGCTTAACTACTTAATCATGAGACGTGACACCATAAAATTCCCAGTGGAGACTACAGGCAAAACATTCTATGACATAGATTATACCAATGTTTTCTTAGGTCAGTCTCCTAAGGCTGCTGCTGCTGCTGCTAAATCACTTCAGTCGTGTCCGACTCTGTGTGACCCCATAGATGGCAGCCCACCAGACTCCCTCGTCCCTGGGATTCACCAGGCAAGAAAACTGGAGTGGGTTGCCATTTCCTTCTCCAATGCATAAAAGTGAAAAGTCAAAGTGAATTCGCTCAGTCGTGTCCAACTCCAAGCGACCCCAAGGACTGCAGCCTACAAGGCTCCTCTGTACATGGGATTTTCCATGCAAGAGTACTGGAGTGGGTTCTCATTGCCTTCTCCAAGTCTCCTAAGGCAATAGACATACAAGCAAAAATATACAAATGAGGGCTTCGCTGGTGGCTCAGTGGCAAAGAATCCACCTGCCAGTGCAGGAGACATGGAATCCCTCCCTGGTCCAGGAAGATCCCACATGTGCAAAGCACCTCAGCCCACGCACCACAACTACTGTGCCTGTGCTCTGGAGCCCAGGAACTGCAACTACTAAGCCCACATACCCTAGAGCCTGGGCTCTGCAATGAGAGAAGCCATCGCCATGAGAAGTGCACGCACCACAGCTGGAGAATAGCCCCTGCCCTCTGCAGCTAGAGAAAACCCGACCGTGTGAGGACACAGCGAGGGGATGCGGTCAGAAGCCAAGGAGAGAGGTCTCAGGAGGAACCAGACCACCCACACCGTGAGCCTGTAGCCTCAGGAACTGTGAGAAATTTAATTTCTATTCTTTGAACACCCCCATCTATGACAACTTGCTATAGACTGTTTTTCTCCTCAAAAGTCATACATTGAGACCTAATCCCCACTGTGTTGGTATTAGGAGGTGTAGCCATCTGGAGGGACCAGGTCATGAGGGTGGAGCCTGCATGAAAGGGATTAGTGCCCTCATAAAGGGACCTACACGGCTCCCTCACCTCTGCCACCACATGAGGCTTCAGGAATCAGACCCTCACCAGACTGAGTCTTTCAGCACCCTGACTTGGACTTTCCCAGCCTCCAAAACCATAAGAAAAACTTCTGTTACTTCTAAGCCACCCAGCTCTGATTCCTGTGAGAGCAGCCTGGACAGACACAGTGTTAGAAACTAACACAGGATCTGACAGAATTCCCAAAGGGCTTCTCTCTGCCGCACACCCCGCCTCCTCCAGGCGAGGACGTGCCTGCTGATCTCCTCACAGCCTTGCTTTCTCCTCCATCCACACCTGAGCTTCTACTCTTGCTTCAGTACCTCCCACCCAGCCCCAAGCACAGGGAGCTTTCCAACTTCAGTGAAAGCCTCCAGCTGACACTTCCACTTTACATTCAGCACTTACTATCCTGTATTAAAACCTTCTAAACCCTGACTCTGCTGAGCTTTCCCCCAGGCATCTGTCTTAACAAGCTCCACGTAGAGACACATTCCTCAGAAGCAGGAATGAGAGCTGGCATCCTAGTCTCCCTTATTCTGCCCAGTGTGGGTCCTTCCCTCTCCTGGCTCACCATCCTCCTTGTAAACTAAGGTTTTGTGCAGGAACATCTGTAAGGGCATCGATCTCAGTGCACACAGCAGGGAGTTAATAACTGCAGCTGGAAGGCTCATTGGCTTTAACAAAGTGAACAACAGCAAGCGACCTGACCATGGGGTGATGTGAAAAAACAAGTTCACAAGGCTTTCAAAAAGGCCAGACTAGACTCCATAAGAGGCCTCAGCCAGTGTGTGTTAGGACACATTATACACAGAAAAGCATCAGAGTTGTTCTACTTTAGCCATTGTATAGCCAACCAGGAGCCACTGACAAGTTGTAAATTTTAGAAACAGGAATGAGAGTCAAGACTCAAGCCAGATTATAGGTGACACTACATTGTAGGTCTAAGTATTAATTCTACTAAGCATCCATGAAATAACATGAAATGATTGAAATCATACTCAGATGTGGAATACCTGATTCTCAAATTCTAGACTTCATTAAGTCTAGACTTAATAAAGACTTTATTTCCAAAGTGATAGACTAACAAACATAAACCGACAGGGTCTTTCCACGGAAGCCCTGTGTCAGTACTGAAAACTTCGCTTCTAACGTGCCTTAAGCAAAGGATGGAGGAAAAAACCTGGCAGCCAAGTACCAGGTTATAGAGTCTCACTCTCTGATTTAAAAACCCTACATCATCTTTCTTATTCCTGGGGTCTGGATCCACCCAGAGTATCTGGTAATCAACTGCAAGTAGCAGGATGGAAACTGCCATCTATGTGTCACTCCCTAAAGCACGGACCCCACTGGCCCCCACACACTGGAAGCACCTGCTGTATTTTCCTGTCCTGACCTCATCATGAGGCAAGATTTCTCTATGATGGATCTTCTGTGGATGGAAGGGAGGGGAGGGAGAAAGGAACACCAGGGCAGAGGGAGCTGAGTCCCCTGGAGCACAAAGACCTTCCTGAACTCCCTTCCCTGATCCCTACAGGGCTCTTGGAAAGAAGAAACGATAGAAAACAGGAGTAAACTCACTGTTTGAACAAGTGCCTGCTGACTTCTGTGTCCACTGTGCTGAGCAGATCGTCCAGGAGGTAGATGTCTGCGTCCTGATACACAGCTCTAGAAAAGAGAGAGACGTAAGGAGAGGACACTTCACACTCCCTGGGTCTCATCTCTGAATAATGGTATCCAAAACTTCATGTTCCTTCTACAAGCCCAGGGAAAGGGCCAAGACCCTGTTTCACACAGGCCCACCCAGTGAGCGGGGTCTGTGTGCTCAAGTAGACTCGGAGCTGCGGAGAAGGAGGGGCAGGATGGCAAGTGAAACCTCACTTACCTGGCGAGGCTGACCTGGGCTTTCTGTCCCTCACTCAGCAGGGTCCCTCCATCTCCTATCACAGTTAGGTCTCTTTCCTTCAAAAGCTGTAAATCCTATATAGAAAGAAAAGGGGGAAAAGAAAAAGATATAAATTGTGCTCTACTACCATCTTACACTTTTAGCATTAGTTCCTCACACGAGTATTTGATTAACGTGCATACATGCTCAGCTGCTAAGTCATATTCAACTCTTTGTAACCCCATGGACTAGGGCTTGTCAGGCTCCTCTGTCCATGGGATTCTCCAGGCAACAACACTGGAGTGGTTTGCTGTTTCCTCCTCCAGGAGATCTTCCTGACCCGGCGATCGAATCAGTGTCTCCTGTGTCTCCTGCACTGGCAGGTGGGTTCTTTCCCATCAAGTGACCTGGGAAGCTAGAGCAGTGGGTATAAGTCAGAGTAACTAAACTGTGACCTTCAACATTAAAAAAAGAAGAAGAAAAATCCTCTCAGTGCTTTTTATTTGTTTTCATTCTGTAGTTTTGCACAGCACCTATGAGTTTGACCATTTTAACAGATATTTACTGAGGACTTAAATTGTATGATAGGCATTGCTCTGGGCACAATGAACTCACTTGTGAAGAAACAAAGCTTCTAGAGTTTCTTTCCATGATGGAAGACCATACGGAAAATTAACCTGAGCACAAGTACTGAGGACAGGAAGGAAAAGGAAGCCTGCTCAGGGGGATGGAGAGTGAAGGAGGGAAGTGAGTGCACACTGGGGTCGGAGGGCTTTGCTCAGAAGGCGTGTGAGCGGATCTGGAAGGGGGAGGGGCTCAGGCAGACCTGGAGAGGCTACTCCTCACAGAGGGAGGGGTGAGTGCAGGGGCCACGGGGAATGCCCAAGGGGTTCAGGACAAGGAAGCAGGAGAGCTGAGTGAGAATGAGGGGAGTGAGGGCAGAGACGGAGCAGGAGGAGCCTGGGGGCACTCCAGTAACAGGAGGAGGGGGAGGACGGACCTGTTGGAGGTTTTAAGGAATCACTCCTGTGCTTTACAGAAAACAGACAGCAAGTGGGGAAGGGTGAGGGTGGATGCAAGGGAGGAGGCTCCCAGAGTAACCGAGGTGAGAGATGACGGTGGTCAGGACCAGAGTGGGAGCAGTGGGAGTGGAGAGATGGGGTCACACTCCAGGCACATGTTGAAGGCGGAGTCCAGAGTCCTGCTGACAGGATGGGTGTGGGTTGTAGGAGAAGAGGAGACCGTGGTGTTTGGGGTGAGGAAGGGGAAGGACAGGGTCTCCATTCACTGAGCTGGGGAAGATGGTGGATGCAGGTTTAGGGAACTTCGCTCATGGACAACCTGAGATGACCTCCCAGAGGTGTCATGTTGCACTTGTACATGCAGGTGTGAAGGTCCGTGCTAGAGACTCAGGTGTGAGAGCTGGTGGCCCAGGAGGTGAAGGCACAGGACTTGTTTTCATCAAGGAATGAGTGTCTCTTTAAAAGACATTTTGCTGATCTCTGGCTCAGCTTCCCACTTTCAGAGAAGGGAAGACACCTGACCCAAGTCTTCACAGTGATACTTAGAGTGAGTGACAGACAAGGTCTGTACAAGAAATGGGAGCAGAAAGAGCAAGCTGGGCAGGAAAACCAAAAGGAAAGCAACAGTGTACTCAAGGGACACCCAGCAGGTCACCTGGACTAAGTAGATGCTTGTCTGTGAAAGCAGGAAAAACTCAAAGCTAAGAAGGAAATAAACTTGTAACTTGAGGGTCTGGAATCAATCAGAAGTTATATTTGAATATTATTTAACAAGTAAATAGACAAATCAGCCTATTTTTCCCAGAGGACTATGGGGAAAATGACAATAGATGACAAGTACATTCCCCAAATGACACAATGGAAATCAGACTTAAGAATTGTTCAGTCACTCAGTTGTGTCTCTTTGTGATCCCATGGAATGCAGCACTCCAGCCTTGCTTGTCCTTTACCATCTTGTGGAGCTTGTTCAAACTCATGTCCCCTGAGTCAGGGATGTCATCCAACCATCTCATCCTCTGTCATCCCCTTCTCCTCCTGGCTTCAATCTTTTCAGCATCAAGGTCTTTTCTAATGAGTCAGTCTTCCCATCAGGTGGTCAAAGTATTGGAGTTTCAGCATCAGTCCTTCCAATGAATATTCAGGGTTGATTTCCTTTACAATTGATCTTCTTGCAGTCCAAGGGACTCTCAAGAGTCTTCTCCAACACCACAATTCAAAAACATCTATTCTTCTGCACTCAGCTTTCTTTAAAATCCAACTCTCACATCCACACATGACTGCTGGAAAAAGCATAGCCTTGACTAGGCAGAACTTTGTTGGCAAAGTAATGCCTCTGCATTTTAATATGCTATCTAGGTTTTTCATGGCTTTTCTCCCAAGGAGAAAACATTTTTAATTTCATGACTGCAGTCACCATCTGCAGTGATTTTGGAGCCTAAGAAAATAAAGTCTGTCACTGTTTCCATTGTTTCCCCATCTATTGCCATGAAGGGATGGAACCGGATGCCATGATCTTAGTTTTTTGAATGTTGAGTTTTAAGCCAACTTTTTCACTTTCCTCTTTCACCTTCATCAAGAGGCTCTTTAGTTTCCTTTCACTTTCTGCTATAATGGTGGTGTCATCTGCATATCTGCTATTATCGATATTTCTCCCAGCAATCTTTAATCCAGCTTGTGCTTCATCCAGCCTGGCATTTCACATGGTATACCCTTTATATAAGTTAAATAAGCAGGGTGACAATATACAGCCTTGTACTCCTTTCCCAATTTGGAATCAGTCTGTTGTTCCATGTGTAGTTGTAACTGTTGCTTCTTGACCTCTATACAGGTTTCACAGGTGGCCTGTAAGGTGGTCTGGTATTTCCCTCTCTTTTAGGAATTTTCTGCCCTTTGTTGTGATCACACAGTGAAAGGCTTTATCATATCAATGAAGCAGAAGTAGATGCTTTTCTGGAATTCTCTTCTTTTTCTATGATTCAACAGATGTTGGGAATTTGATCTCTGGTTCCTCTGCCTTAGACTTAAGTTCCATGGTATTATATTAGAAGTCTTAGGTTACCTGTAATTATCAATTGGCACATTCTGTCATAGACAGGGTTTGTTTGGAGTTTTTATCACTAACCCCCTCAGGCATCAACCTAGGATGCACAGCAGTACCTTTCTGCAGATGAAGCCCTCACTTCTCTGTCTATACTGCAGCAAATTTGGGGAGAAAGCAAGTAGCATGCTGGTGCCACCATGATAAACAAGTCCTTTGATCTCCCCAAGTCTCATTTTCCTCTTGTATAGAATCTGCTGCAGAAACCAGAGTCACTGAACTCAAGGATGCTGTGAGAATGTAAAGTGTGTGAACACCTGCACAAATGAAAAAAGGACATGAATTGATTATAACTCACTGTTGGTGACTGATTCTTATTTTCTCATCAAGCCAACAGTAGGACCCTGTTTACAGTGTCAGTCATAACATACAAAGCACATGACCACCGTGGAAGAAAGAGACTCCATCGTAACCCTGCCTGACAACCACAAAGACACAGACACACACAGGTTCCCCACTCACTCAAATCTTAATGCAAGTGCATCTGATGAAAGGCAGCAAATGTTCTGTCGTGATAATTGATGATTACCTCACCTTCTTTCTTTTTGAGCTCTGAAATTAATACCATCTCTTGCTTTTGGTTTTCATTGAAAAAAATTAGCTGCATTAAGCTCTCAGCCTCATGCACGCACACAGAATTACTTGGTCTCTCTTTCACTGTTGGCAGTCCTTGCAAACTGTTCCGCTTAGTTTTTATGCTTTGACTTTATGTTGTTCAACTGGTTTTCTTTTTTAAATAGCACTACATTGTAATATAGCAGTCTTAACCACAGTGCTTTCTAGCACTTAAACCAGTGCTTTCTAGCAAAAGCACTCATGGCCTCTTCCAGGACCTAAGAAATTATCTCTGAGTCTGACAGTAATACTTTGAGTGTGTTGTTGATTCTGCAAATTATATATGAACAAGCAACCAAGAGGAAAAACATTTTGGAGGATTTGAAGTAAAACCAAGTTGCCAGGAGCCAGCATGGGGAATTCCGCCCATAGCAAAAGTTATGAGGAAGGAGGCCTGACAATACGCAAAGGCAGGATCAGGCCTCAGGGGTCCCCCCTGGACATTCTTGAGCATCTACCCCCAAAACCAGAGTCTGCCTACCTTACTACATTATGCTTTCACCTACACTCCTGACATTAACAGAGGCTATCCCCGACCAACTTTCTCTGGAAAA
Source organism: Aepyceros melampus (assembly GCA_006408695.1). Classification (NCBI taxonomy): domain Eukaryota; kingdom Metazoa; phylum Chordata; class Mammalia; order Artiodactyla; family Bovidae; genus Aepyceros; species Aepyceros melampus. The sequence continues at coordinate 73,215 of SJXQ01010093.1, read as the reverse complement.
AGTTGACTTAGAGCTCCCGTTAGCAGTCTCTTGCATATAGAAGGAGTGTCTCAGCTCAAACCCCTCTGATGGCTCTCTGACTTGCCTGACAGGTTTCCCCGGACTTTTACAACTACACATGTGATTGTTTACAGCCCTGCAACTGTGAGAGGCATGGGAAGCCTCAAACATAGAGCCTTTCAAAGAGTTAAAAGCTATTAGAATAGTACTGGTGTAGGATTTCACTGTTGAGCCATTGCTTGCTGCCAAGTTCCCATATCCCTTCTCCATTGTGCACCTGGGAGTGCATTAGTTAACATAGTTGGAATGTAAGAAAAACAAGTGTAGCCTTGAATTTAACCACATCAGACCTTTGAGCTAATTGGTTCTTTTGTGTAACTCATTGCACCTTTACTCTGTGAGAAATGTAACTCTGCTTGGCGTTTTCTGAGGCTGACATAGATTAGAAATATAAAGAAAAAACACTTTGAGGGAAAACAGGTTTTCTGGTTGAGCAGCCTTTATCAAAAGAGAGTCATAAAATGTTCACAGGCCTCCAAGGCCAGAAGATAATGTACACACATCATTTGTAGTAAAGGTTTGCAGAAAAAATCCTGGTTCCAATAAGGGCAAAACTGCTGGAATGTTTGGGCTGACTCTGTAGGACCTTGCATCTTTCATCTCCCTCTATGTACAAGTGAGGTATAAAAGTCCTTTTTGAAAATAAAAGTAATTGGGCCTCGCTCGAAGAAGCTTGGTCACCCATGTCTCTTTTTTTTTCCCCTTTCTTACTTTTTTCAGGCTGATCCTTTGGAGCATGGAGGCTCCCTGCGTTCACTTATCTGCCTGGGTTTCTAAGACCTGAACGGGAAGACGTTCTGCATCTTCACTCCCTCAGGAGACCAGGAGGGCACCTGTGGCCTCCATGAACAGGGCAAACTCCTTGTCTCGGAGTTTTATTGGCTTTCTGTGTAAACAAAGGAATATCAGCCTCTTTCTCTCCTCTATTTTCTTATCTACAACATTCTTTCCTTATCTCTCTCTAAATCATTCGCCAACGCCGTTCCTCCTTCGGGTTCCCCTGGATCCTGCAGGGGCTGGACCCCAACACCAAGTCAAGTTGATTTCTCAGCCAATGTGTTCTGATCAGATTAAAGGGGAAAAGCTTGAGTTGAGCATATATTATAGTTCCTTCCACTGACAGGAAAGTGTTCTTATTCATATTCGTTACCTCTAAGTTAAGTGCTAGTCAGTCATGTCCAATCCTGTGATCCCATGGACTATAGCCTACCAGGCCCCTCTGTCCATGGAATTCTCCAGGCAAGAATACTGGAGTGGGTTGTCATTTTCTTCTCCAGGGAATCTTTCCAACCCAGGGAGTGAACCCAGGACTTGCTGCATTGCAGACAGATTCTTTACTGTCTGAGCCACCAGGGAAGCCCAAAAATTTAGCCAACTCTCACTGAACAGCAGACACGCAAACTAGAGGCCAACTAGGAAATGGTGATGCTGGTTGGATGCTATCCATCCAGAAGCACATCAAGGGCCCTTCAGGGATGGTGGAGACTTACAGTAGAAGCACCACGGAGCAGACTGCTGAAATGGTTAACGGGGGCCAGATGTGTGGCCCTGGCAGAGGAGGGCTGGGTTTCAGAGTCAAACAGCAGGAGGCCCTGCTTTCCTTCACAGCTTTTCTTCCAGTTGGAATTGCTCTTTCTCTACAGCCTGTCAATATTCTGCCCAGTTTCTAGCCTCACCCCAAACACACTCTCCCATGAAACCATCCTGCACTCTTCTCTCTTCCTGCTGGGTTCCCAAGGCTCTGTTTACATCTCTCATCTCTCATAAAGGATCGTCTTTTTCTGCTCCATCATTTGTACACATGCACAAGGCACCAAGCTCTGTGCTGGACCCTGATGCTCATTATCTCTAATCCTCACAGCAAGATACACAGTAAGTACTGGCCCCATTTCACAGATGAGGAAACTGAGACTGGGACCACATCACTGGTCAGCTGTTAAACAGAAGAGCTGGAATCTGAACTAGCTCATGTCAGTTCAGAGCCTTCTGCTCTTTCACATCATGCCGCCCAGATGGTGACTGAAGGTATATTTGAAATGAAGACAACTCAATAAAGTAACTCAAGACTTGAAGGCCTCTATACCTAGACATATAAGTATCAATAAACTTATTATCTGATGATTGTCAAAGCAGTCTGAAAAAAAAATGTCCAAGTAAGTGATCTATGTGGAAAAATATTAAACTAGAATTTATCAATTTGATACCTTTAAATACATGTTCAGTAAACATTTTCAAATGTCTTAAAGATAACATGTAACAAATGTTACATACTATACCGGGTAACAGGATATTGTTATTGTTGATTTACATAATGTACTATGTGTAGAGCACTGATAGAAATATCAACTTGAATAATGGAAGCTAAATACTCTTCCATAAGAAGTTAAATACTTCTTTCTTACATGTCACACTTATGGATATAATTTTCCAGAACCTGGCTGAGCTTATATTTAAGAATTATTTTAAAACTCATTTACAGAGTACTTGGTATGTCCCTAGTAATCAGGTGCTTTAAAATCACAACCACATTTCATCCTCAAAAAAACCTCATGAGGTTGATAGTTTTACTATCTCCATTTTACAGATGAAGAAACAGGCCTGTAAGGATTAAAAAAAAAAAAAAAAATCTGGTCAATAGAGTGATTGGGACTTAATTCCTGACCTTTTGACTCCTAGACCTTGGAGTTGATGTCATCAGCCTGAATCATTGCAGTCTGATTACTTCATGTCTTCCTGTTTTGTTACAGAAAAAATTTCAGCTCAATGAACTTAAAGTTCCTTCAATAAGATCTAGTATAATACATCTAGTTGCTACTAACATATGTTATATAATAATGTTGCTTTTAGAAAGACAGTAATGAAGATCCTACATGCAGGGCAGCAGAGGAGACACAGATGTAAAGAACAGACTTTTGGACTCAGGGGAGAAGGCGAAAGTGGGATAATTTGAGAGAATAGCATGGAAACATGTACATTACCATAAGTAAAATAGATGACCAGTGCAAGTTTGATGCATGAAGCAGGGCACCCAAAGCCAGTAATCTGGGGCAATCCAATGGGATAGGGATAGGGTGGGAAGAGAGGTGGGAGGGGGGTTCAGGATAGGGGGACACATGTATACCCATGGCTGATTCATGTTGATCTATGGCACAAATCATCACAATATTGTAATTTATCCTCCAATTTAAATAAATTTTTTTTTAAATGTTGCTTTTTTATGCCTTTCCCTCCAGGATTTGGGGGATGTAGGGGTAAGGAGAAATCTTTATTATATTTATACGGACGGATAAATGGATGGAGAGAAAAAGGTTAGAATAGTAACAATAGCCATCATTAACTAAAACTCTGGTTTGTTTACATTTCACAGGCATTGTCTGTAGCCTTTACAGAAACCCCAACCCTCCCCCATTTAACAAGAATGGAAACTGAGACAAATATCTGGAGTTACTACCCAGGACTGCTTCTCTCCAAAGTGAAAGTCGCTCAGTCTTGTCCAACATTTTTTGACCCCATAGACTATAGTCTATGGAGTTCTCCAGGCCAGAATACTGGAGTGGGTAGCCTTTCCCTTCTCCAGAGCATCTTCCCAAACCGGCGTCGAACCTGGGTCTCCCACATTGCAGGTGGATTCTTTACCAGCTGAGCCACAAGGGAAGCCCAAGAATATTGGAATGGGTAGCCTATCCTTCTCCAGCAGATCTTCCCGACCTAGGAATTGAACTGCATTGTAGATGGATTCTTTACCAACTGAGCTATGAGGGAAGCCTGGCCAAGCCTTTTCTACCACACATGCCGTCTCTGTGTCTACAGGCCAGACTAACTGCAGGAAGATACTGTTTCCTGTGATTGCCTTATGACCATCCTCTGATACCTGGAATCCAAAAGGAGACAAACAGAGGCTCTCTTAACTTACTAAGTAGTTCTCAGGTGTCATAAAGACCTTGCTGACCTCTTCTTAATTGGAGTCACACATGACATTTCAGAGCAGCAACAAAACCTCCTGGAAACCCTCTGACCCAATGTTCTCATTTTGCTGCAGAAACGTCAGAGGTCCAGGCAGGTAACAGGAGATGTCCAGAGTGACAGCGGGCAAGTGATGAAGCTGGGGCCAGAACTCTCCTCTGTGCTACTTCTCCATGCTGGGCCTCCCTTCCTGCCAATGAGGGGATGGGCGTGAGAGGCCCAAACTCCATGTCCCAACTATGCACAAGAACAGAAGAGCAGTCCATGTTTCCAGAAACGTCACATCACATACAGAAGAATCACTGTGCAGCCCAGTCCTACAGGTCTGCTTCCCACCAGGGTGTGCTGCACAGATGCCCTAGGGTGGGTAAGCCCCAGAACACTGCCCATGTTACTGGTCCAGTCACCCCATGAGGCTGTGGCAAAGCACCAGCTCCCTGGGATCTGAACTTGAGCTGCAAATGGAGAGATCAGGTGTCTCATCGCTCCAGGCCTCAGTTATATTAACTATAAAGTGACGAGGGGAACATTGAAGACACTCATAAAGAATGAATAACTCATAAACCTAAATTAGGTGTGTGCACGTGCAAGTGTGAAAGACAGAAAAAGGCTTTGCACATGGACTCTGAATAAATGGGAGCTACTGTTCTCACTGTTCTTTATTTGCTATCCCTTCTTACATGGCATCTACACCATTTAATAAAAATCTAGCTCATTCCTGCTAATTTGACATCATTTCCGCAACGTACAATCACCCATGAACAAGAACCCATAATAAAGAAACAAGCCTATTAAACAAGCAATTTTGTTTGTTCACATCATTGTCAAATGCTACTCACCTGCTACTCTTCCTAGCTGGCACTAGTGGAAAGAATCCACCTGGTAATGCAGGAGACATAAGAGACAAGGGTTTGACCCCTAGGTCAGGAAGATCCCCTGCAGGAGGGCATGGCAACCCAGCCCAGTATTCTTGCCTGGAGAATCCCATGGATAGATAAGCCTGCCAGGCTACAGTCCACAGGGCCACAAAGTCGGACACAACTGAGGTGACTTAGCACGCACACGCTCACCTGATATAACCTATGATGTTCAAGTCATTGTTCGAGCAGAATTACCATTTCCTCACAAAGCAGGTCTGGACCTGCTTTTGTCCAACACCACACCTTTAAATATCTGTCCCTGTCTTTTCCTCACAGTACAAGAGAATAGTGGAATGTCCACAATGCACGGAACAGAACCCAGGGATGGAGGTGGTAGGGAGCCCTTTGACACTATTAGTCACTGATTTTTATAACCCAAGAGAGTAACATAGTATTTAACGTTATTTACTTTTTCCCCTTTCTTTTTGCCAAATTGAATTCTCCTATCAGTTTAGTTCTCATCATTTATTCATGAATCTTATTTAAATCCCAGCGTACAGTTAAACCTTTCATCTCACCATTTCTATGAAATGCAATGGCATTTCTGAAAATAATCTCCCTCAGTGAAATAATGCAGTATTAAAAAGAAATTTTAAAGCATTCCAATTTCCTTAAATAATAAATTACAAGTCAAAAATGAAATGGAGAGAGACACTCACAGACTGAAAGGGAACAAGGAAGCATCAACTAAGTACTGGGCAGACCTTATGTGGATTCAACAGTGGTGAAGGAGATTTCTCAAGAACATGCAAACACAGACTAGCAAGTCAAAGATATTCAGGAACTTGAGGTATTTTTCAGGTGAAATATAGTGATTTTCTTTCCCCAAAGGCTTTACTATATTTAGAGAAAACTAATGAAGTGTTTACAGATGAACTAATCTGAGGTCTAGGATCTGCTCCACAATACTCTGGGGTGGGCATGGGGCTGGCAGAGGGCAGGGGGAGAGATGCAGCGAGACTGGTCTCCAGCTGATCCTGGCTGAAACTAGGGGTGTGTACATGAAGGGTTCATTACACTGTGCTCTCTGTTTTTTTAAGTTTTTATAGCTTTCCATTAAATAAGTTAAAAGCGAACTAAACTTCACAGAATGAAACAACCCCTCCCCACCGAAAAGGTATTCTGTGTCATTATCCCATAAGCATTAAAAGGACAGCATCCCTCTCACTTTTCACTTTCATGCACTGGAGAAGGAAATGGCAACCCACTCCAGTGTTCTTGCCTGGAGAATCCTAGGGACGGGGGAGCCTGGTGGGCTGCCGTCTATGGGGTCACACAGAGTCGGACACGACTGAAGCGACTTAGCAGCAGCAGGAGCAGCATATATAAATAAGCGTGAATAAAAACCCAGAGGACCAATTTTTAAAATTAAGCAACATTCAAAAATCTTTCCATTTTTTAAAAAAGAACTTTTGACAAACCTTGTAGTTTAAATCAACACTATCATATTTGAAATTCAAATAAATGCAACTCACAAGTCTTTACTCACCTCTTCCAAAGCACAAGCCTTTATTACTTCTTTATATCGTTCTTCTTCATATTTCTTCCCAAATAAAATGTTACTCCTCACAGTTCCTGGAAACAACCAGGGCTGCTGAGAGACATACGCGATCCTCCCGTGCACGCTGACCTTGCCCTGACTCGGGGGCAGCTCCCCCAACACAGCGCTCAACAGTGACGACTGCAAGAGAGGGCAGCACACACAGGTGAACAGGCAGCACTCAGGGCGGAACACGCCGCGCAGCACAGCCGACCCCGCCCTGGCGCTTGATGCAGGATAGAGCCTTTTCCTTCAACAGGATAAAGTGCAGCCCTCACAGTTGATTCAAAAAAAAAATTGAAAATAACACAAAAAGTCAAGGGAAAAATGACTGATAAGGAATATACTAATAGTACAGTGAAGTCACTTAGTCGTGTCCAACTCTTTGCGACCCCATGGACTGTAACCCACCAGACTACTCTGTCCATGGGATTTTCCAGCTTATAATACTGGAGTGACTGCCATTTCCTTCTCCAGGGCATCTTCCCAACCCAGGGATCGAACTGAGTCCCAACTGGGTGTCCCACACTGCAGGCAGACTTTACCATCTGAGCCGCCAGGGAATATAGTATAACAACAGTATAAACAATCTACTCTGCCCAAGTGTCCTTCAAATGAAGTTCTACTCAGGAAAGAGTAATTAAGAATGTTAACATCCTTCTCTAGCAGAACAGCCCAGAAGGATGTGTATTTTCTGTATCTGATGTTTAATTTAGTTGCTCCTGCATCTGGGTATCTTTTACTTGACAAACTTGTTCTTAAAAAGCTATGTGTGAAGAATATATTAAAAGATGATTAACTGAAAGAACTCTGAAGTGATCTGTGTCTGCAGAACAAAAGTCCATCATAGAGGAAATCAGCATCCTTTCGTGCACACATCCCACATTTTAAAAAATAACTTTATTTATCTTGAGTTCTTTTATTTATTTTTCATTTATTTTTTACAATATTGTGTTGGTTTCTGCCGTATCACAGTTCTAATTTCACTTATTTTTGTTTGCACTGAGCCTTCACTGCAGTGCACGGGGGTTTTCCTGTTGAGGAGCACAGGCTCTAGTGGGCAGGCTTCAGCAGCTGCAGCCCGTGGGCTCAGCAGTTGTGGCTCCCAAGCTCCAGAGCACAGGCCCAACAGTCGTGGTGCTCGGGCTTAGTTGCTCCACATGTGGGATCCTCCCAGACCAGGGAGCAAACCTGTGTCTCCTGCAGCGGCAGGTGGACTCTTACCCCTGAGCCACCGGGGAGCCCCGCACCCACACTTAGATTTCTGTATTTTGCTCTTTGTTTGCTGTTGGTTGTGCATGCGCACATTTCCTGCAGATCTTCAGCATCACTCAGACGTGGCGTGTGTTCTCCACACCACCAGAGGGCTCACGACACTGGGCTGAAATAATATGTCTGCCTGTCTCGCCCCAGAACCTGGCTGCCTCTGAAAGGCAGAGAGTCGGGGTCTTGCTCACGTCTGTATCTTTATCTCCAGCACGTGGCTGCACATTCATGTGCACCAACAGGATCACATCAAGTCACAGGAGGAAATACTCAAAGTTTCCGGGAAGAGCTTTATGACCTCCAGACTTTCTGGAGGGGCCACAAGATGAAAAGGAGTCCTCATTGTCTCTGTCCATGCTGAACAGCTGTCACATAAATAATTTCCTTCACTGAGACATCCCGATTCCCCACAAGCAATTCGCAACTGGGCCATGTGAAGCACCAAGAAGGAAAAGACAATATGCATTTATCCTGATTTATTTGCCATGAGACCTTCTTAGAAAATGGGTGTTCCATGGAACACACCTAGAGAAACACTGTTCTAGACACACTCAGTTCAAACTGAGTCACACTCAGCTCTGGGCTCCACTCTGAGGATTGAACAGGGGCTGTGGAGTTGCATCAAGCTGACAAAAGGCATCACAACTTACCTTTCCTGAGCCCAGAGGTCCAACCACAGCTAACAGTTCACCAGGTCTGACAGTAAATGAAAGGCCTTGTAGGGTTGGGGTCTCTGATGCCTACAAATTAAAGTTTATAAAAATGTACCCATTTTAATAAAGTAACACAAATTGTTTTACAAAGGGGAAAAGATAACAATAGTCAACATAACTGATATGCAAAATATAACCCACATTTTTCTCTTTCCTGTTTTAAGATACTGTGTCCTGGAGGTCTCTTCATTAAATCTTATCTCTTTGGGGATTTGAGACAGCTTTAGCTAACTTTAGGAAGGTTCCTTCTTTGACTAGATTCCCATATGACCAGAGGAACATTCCAACTACCACACAGTTGCGCCCATTTCACGTGCTAGCAAAGTAATGTTCAAAATCCTTCAAGCTAGGCTTCAGCAGTACATGAACAGAGAACTTCTAGATGTATAAGTGGGTTTAGAAAAGACAGAGGAACCAGAGATCAAATTGCTGACATTTGTTGGATCACAGAAAAAGCAGAACGCCAGAGAAACATCTACTTCTGCTTCATTGACTATACTAAAGCCTTTACCTGTGTGGATCACAAGAAACTGGAAAATTTTTAAGGAGATGGGAAGACCAGATCATGTTACCTATCACCTGAGCAACCTGTATGCAGGTCAAGAGGAAACAGTTAGAATGAGACATGGAACAACAAACTGGTTCCAAAGTAGAAAAGGAGTTCGTCAGAGCTATGTATTGTCACCCTGCTAATTTAACTTTTATGCAGACTATATGATACAAAATGCCAGGGCAGATGAAACACAGAATGGAATCTAGAATTCTGACAGAATATCAACAATCTCAAACATGCAGGTGATACCACTCTAATGGCAGAAAGTGAAGAGGAACTAAAGAGCCTCTTGATGGAAGTGAGAGAGGAGAGTGAAAAAGCTGGCTTAAAAATCAACATTCTAAAATCTAAGATCATGGCATCTGGTTTCATCGCCTCATGGCAAATAGAAAGGGAGGAAGCAGAAACAGTGGCAGATTTTTTTCCTGTGCTCCAAAATCACTTCAGACAGTGACTGCAGCCATGAAATTAAAAATGCTTGCTCCTTGGAAAAAAAGCTATGACAAACCTAAACTGTGTATTAAAAAGCAGAGACATTACTTTGCCAACAAAGGTCCGTATAGTCAAAGCTATGGTTTTTCCAGTAGTCATGTACGGATGTGAGAATTGCACCATAAAGAAGGCTAAGTGCAGAAGAACTGATGCTTTTGAACTGTGGTGTTGGAGAAGACTCTTGAGAGTCCCTTGGACTGCAAGAAGATCAAACCAGTCAATCCTAAAGGAAATCAATCTTGAATATTCATTGGAAGGACTGATGCTGAAGCTGAAGCTCCAATACTTTGGCCACCTGATGCAAAGAGCGACTCATTGGAAAAGACCCTGATGCTGGGAAAGATTGAACGTAGGAGGAGAATGGGATGCAGAGGATGAGACGGTTGGATGGCATCACTGACTAGATGGACATGAGTTTGAACAAGCTCCGGGAGAATGGTGAAGGACAGGGAAGTTTGGCATGCTGCAGTTCTTGCAGTTGCAAAGAGCCGGACACTATTGAGCTACTGAACAACAACAAGAACAGAAATACTGAAGTGCATATCCATTCCCATGGACAGAGGCACCTGGTGGGCTATAGTCCATGGGGTCACAAAGACTCAGACATAGCTGAAGTGACTAACACTTCACACTTCAGCCCAGAATATTAGATCTGTTTTTTTTTGGCTCAGCTGGTAAAGAATCTGCCTGCAATGTGGGAGACCTAGGTTCGATCCATGGGTTGGGAAGATCTCCTGGAGAAGGGAAAGGCTACCCACTCCAGTACTCTGCCCTAGAGACAATCATGAACTGTGTAGTCCATAGCATCACAAAGAGTCAGACACGACTGAGCAACTTCCACTTTTCAAGAAAAGATGTATTTATGTTCTATATCTTTTGTTTATGGTGATCCTATTATATAGCACAGGGAGTTATGTTTAATACTCTGTAATAAAACATAATGAAAAATAAACTAAAAATTAAAAGAAGAATTTACGTATTTTAAGCTCAACACATGTTAATACATTGAAAGTTCTCTTAAAAAGGAGAAAAAGAGCAACATGTCAAATGCCTCAGGCTGATTTTACACTTAATCTCCATTCATTGTAAACCTTACTCCTGATTCCGAGAATTTTTATAACATATTCTCAGTAAATGAGAAAGTCACATTTTACAGTATGTGTAAAATCTCAAAATTCTCTAGTAAATCTATGTCACAGTTGTCTTTTAGCAGTCACGATTTTGGAATGGAAGGTTTCTTACCTTTTCCCAAAAACCTGTAAATGCCTGCACATCCACGATTGTTCTACCATCTGATGGCAGCTGAGGATAGCACTGTGATGTCTCATCAAGTAAAAGAAATTTCTACAGAAAAAGGCAAAACATAGATTGTTTATACTGAAAGAAGAAACACAAACAAAACAATTGCTTCTCTGAAATTTGCAATAAAAATTTTATACAGCCTGATCCTGCTGCTGCTAAGTCACTTCAGTCATGTCCAACTCTGTGTGACCCCATGGACTGCAGCCTACCAGGCTCCTCCATCCATGGGATTTTCCAGGCAAGAGTACTGGAGTGGGATGCCATTGCCTTCTCTTTTTATACAGCCTACCTATCATTTTATAGCTCTATTTTATTAGGTCTTGGGCTTCCCTGGTGGCTCAGAGGTTAAAGCATCTGCCTCCAGTGTGGGAAACCTGGGTTCAGTCCCTGGGCTGGGAAGATCCCCTGGAGAAGGAAATGGCAGTCCACTCCAGTATTCTTGACTGGAGAATCCCATGGACGGGGGAGCTTGGTAAGCTACACTCCATCGGGTCGCAAAATGTCAGACACGACTGAGCGACTTCACTGGTTCACTTGAGAAATAGTAAATAGTATATAGTATGTAATATACTATTATTATAATATATATACATCTAAGTCAACTCCTCATTGGAAAATACTCTGATGCTAGGAGGGATTGGGGGCAGGAGGAGAAGGAGACGACAGAGGATGAGATTGCTGGATGGCATCACTGACTCGACGGACATGAGTGAAAATGCTTGTGCAGGAAAAGAAAGACAGGATCCTTGCATTTCTCTCAAAGACTAGCTGGCGGGAGACTTGATCCTCTCATTCCTTCCTCCTCTCATCCAGGCTCACAGAGAATCTAACACTAGGCAAAGCTACTTCTGTCCACATCAAACCTGTGTCCAGCAGGAGGCAAGATGAACAGACAGTGGTCTGAGGACTTCTCTGCAGACTCTCAACCACTTCAGCCTGAGTCCTCTCTCCACACCACCTCTCCCAGCATCAGCCACATAGCAGCTCTCATCTGTTCTCCCAAAGCTCATCTCTTTCCCAATACTTCCTTCCTCTCAAAACAGCATAATTTCAGAATCTCACTCACTAATTAATCATTTAAAATACTGATAGTTTTCTTTTTCTGATTTCTCCTGAGTTCTCCTCAACACCACCAAACTGACCCTAAACACACCACTCCCTCTTGATCTCTCTATAGCACCTCCGAGAGTGTCCAACACAATTAACACCTCCCAGTGATCGACGAGCACCTAAGTCCACACTCCCCAGGTGACCTCTACTCGGACACCCTGAGTTCTGACCCCATCCTTCCTTCTGGCCCATCTCAAATCTAAGCTTACTGGGAACCATCTCAGCACCTCCCCAGCTGGCATTGCACTCCCTACCTTTCAATCCCCAGAGGAATATTAAGTCACATAGAGGGGAGACACTATGTCATTTATGCACTTATACAGTCCCAACTCCAGCTAAGACTGCTGCTGCTGCTGCTTCTAAGTCACCTCAGTCGTGTCCAACTCTGTGCGACCCCATAGACAGCAGCCCACTAGGCTCCCCCGTCCCTGGGACTCTCCAGGCAAGAACACTGGAGTGGGTTGCCATTTCCTTCTCCAAGCTAAGACTGAGTCCTGCACAATCAGACTGTACGGTTGTTCAAATCAGTCCAACCCCTGTAGCATGGTATAGCCTTACATAGTTAAAGCCGACACAGCAACAAGAGGAATGTTATGAGGCAGGCTGGGACCCAGGGCCCTTTATGGGAGCACTTGCACCTGGACAAACATCTCCTTGAGCAACAAAATACAAAGAAATTGTAAGGGACTAAACATAACTGCATGCATGGAAAGGCAATTACAAACAGTAAGGTACAAAAACACCACAAGCCAGCTGCCGCTTCTGAGCTGCTGGGAGCAAACGCAGGGAACTGTGTATGATCTTGGCACACGGCACCTACAAGACGGTGGGCAGACCACATAAGTCACTCCTCTGGCTCAAACCATCAAAACTCCCGTACCCTCACCCCAACTAAGGAACCAGCCCACCCTTCTCAAAGAGACAACAGGGCATCAGTTTTTTGTTTTCATACTTTGTGATGCAGCATAAGTCTCAAAACACCTTGCTTGAATTTCTCATCTGGCATATATCAATTTCTATTGTTAAAAACACCAAGGGCCATGGAGAGTAATGCATATGTTATATATCTTGTCTACACAGAATCAGATACAATTTCAGCGTTAAGTGTGTAACCAAGACATCAACACTCAGTGTGTGTGCATTAGAACAAAAACTACCACTTTCAAAGGAAAAAAAGCACCTGATGTGATAGCTGGATGTTTCTCCAGGACTCACTCTGATGAAAAACTGGAATTAAATGGCCATTAGAGCCATGACGTGCAGACCCAGAACAGGTCATGCAGGAAAGTATCCACATCAGAGCTGCAGCTGAAAGGCTGACTTCCCAGTGCTGGTAATGGAAAACCTGAAGCTGCTCTGTGAACAATATAGCCTCAGAGACACATCCTCCTGGATGCAAAAGTCACTGAAAAGTTTTAGCACTTTGAAGTTAAAATCTTTCACAATCCTATGGGAGTCATACGGTGCCAAGACCATGGGTCCCCCTTCATCAGTTAGAGAAAAATAGACTTCTTGGGCTTATGAGGTCATAGTAAATCATTCATTTTCACAGAGACGATTTAATCTTCATTTTAAACAGAAATACTTGAGCACCTACTGTGTGCCAGGCCCTTGTCTTCATGATAAAAATTATTCACCCCTAACATTTAGGGACAGTTAGTTTTAAAAAGGGGAGAAGGAAATGGCAACCCACTCCAGTGTTCTTGCCTGGAGAATCCCAGGGACGGGGGAGCCTGGTGGGCTGTCGTCTATGGGGTCACACAGAGTTGGACACGACTGAAGCGACTTAGCAGCAGCAGTTTTAAAAAGGAGACAATAGGCATGGTGGGAATCACACATTGGAAGAGGTCAGCTAGAGAGAGGCTGAGACAGTAAGTAAAATAAGAAAAGGAACAAAAATGCAGAGATCAGAAATAAACAATAAAACATTTTTGGTGGAAAGAATCCAGTTTTAAACACAGAGAACTTAAGTGAATCTGAGGCCATACTTCCTGCCCAGGGAACAGAGGCTTCTCAGCAAGTTCCTCCCCTCCCAGACCAAAGAGAATCCTAGTCACCCCAGGACTGTGCACCGTCACTGCTTATATATTCCAGTCAGCACAGGAGATGCAATTTGTTTGCATCTCCTGCTTTTAGACATTTGAATCGCCCTGCAACTATCACTGCATGGCAAGGGCCTGTGTTGCTGCTATTAATACTACTACTGCTAAATGAGCACGGATCTTCAGCTCAGTTCAGGCACTCAGTCATGTCTAACTCTTTGTGACCTCATGGACTGCAACATGCCAGGCCTCCCTGTCCATCACCAACTCCCAGAGTTTACTCAAACTCATGTTCATCGAGACAGTGATAACATCCAACCATCTCGTCCTCTGTCATTTCCTTCTCCTCCCACCTTCAGTCTTTCCCAGCATCAGGGTCTTTCCAAATGAGTCAGCTCTTCGCATCAGGTGGCCAAAGTATAGGAGTTTCAGCTTCAACATCAGTCTTTTCAATGAACACTCAGAACTGATCTCCATTAGAATGGACTGGTTGGATCTCCTTGCTGTACAAGGGACTCTCAAGAGTCTTCTCCAATACCACAGTTCAAATGAATCTATTCTTCACTGCTCAACTTTCTTTATAGTCCACCTCTCACATGCATACATGACTACTGGAAAAACTATACTCTTGACTAGATGGACCTTTGTTGGCAAAGTAATATCTCTGCTTTCTAACATTTTGCTAGGTTGGTCATAACTTTCCTTTCAAGGAATAAGCATCTTTTAATTTCATGACCATCTGCAGTGATTTTGGAGCCCAACAAAATAAAGTCTGACACTGTTTACACTGTTTCCCCATCTATTTGCCATGAAGTGATGGGAACAGATGCCATGATCTTCATTTTCTGAATGTTGAGCTTTAAGCCAACTTTCTCACTCTCCTCTTTCACTTTCATCAAGAGGCTCTTTAGTTCTTCTTCATTTTCTGCCATAAGGGTGGTGTCATCTGCATATCTGAGGTGATTGATATTTCTCCAAGCAATCTTGATTCCAGCTTGTGCTTCATCCAGCCCAGTGTTTCTTAGATGTACTCTGCATGTAAGTTAAATAAGCAGGCTGACAATATACAGCCTTGACGTACTTCTCTTCCTATTTGGAATCAGTGTGTTGTTCCATGTTTAGTTCTAACTGTTGCTTCCTGATCTGTATAGAGATTTCTAAAGGTAGGTCAGGTGGTCTGGTATTCCCATCTCTTTCAGAATTTTCCACAGTTTCTTGTGATCCACACAGTCAAAGGCTTTGGCATAGTCAATAAAGCAGAAATAGATGTTTTTCTGGAACTCTCTTGCTTCTTTCATGATCCAGCAGATATTGGCAATTTAATCTCTAGTTCCTCTGCCTTTTCTAAAACCAGCTTCAACATCTGAAAGTTCATGGTACACGTACTGTTGAAGCTTGGCTTGGAGAATTTTGAGCATTACTTTGCTGGTGTGTGAGATGAGTGCAATTGTTCAGTAGTTTGAGCATTCTTTGGCATTGCCTTTCTTTGGAATTGGGATGAAAACTGACCTTTTCCAGTCCTGTGACCACTGCTGAGTTTTCCAAATTTGCTGGCATATTGAGTTCAGCACTTTCACAGCATCATCTTTTACGATTTAAAATAGCTCAACTGGAATTCCATCACTTCCACTAGTTTTGTTCATAGTGATGCTTCCTAAGGTCCCGTTGACTTCACATTCCAGGATGTCTGGCTCTAGGTGAGTAATCACCGTATCATGATTATCTGGGTGTGAAGATCTTTTCTGCACAGTTCTTCTGTGTATTCTTGCCACCTCTTCTTAATATCTTCTGCTTCTGTTAGGTCCATACCATTTCTGTTCTTTATTGAGTCCATCTTTGCGTGAAATGTTCCCTTGGTATCTCTAATTTTCTTGAATAAATCTCTAGTCTTTCCCATTCATGGATCTTATGATTCTTTTAACACACTTTACCTAAGAAAAGACGGAAATACATACACTTTGAAAGACTGCCAGCTTGGCACTGAAAGCGTTAAATCTCACCTAACTGGCACACAGTGACACCACATAAAAGGAGGTATTTTAGGTAAATCTGTCTATAACTTTAAAAAATTATTTTTCACTAAACCTTGGTTCTTTGGATGCTAACAATGGCCTCTGACACCTTCTCAATGGCCATGGGGAAGTAGAGGGTGCTCGAGAACCGCAGAGCCTCGAACAGCGTCACCACCACAAACACTTGGCTGGCTGTGACCAGGTTGTCAAGGAGCTCATTGGTGATGAAGGTGACAAAAATCATGATTTTGCTCACAGCGAAAAATGTTGCCAAATTCATGCCCCTAAGGTAGGAGCTTCTCAGAATCTTGGAAATTTCCTTCCTAAAAAAGAAAGTAGGACATAGGATTTAAAAGAAGCATCAACATACAAGACATGAATTCAGTGCCCTGTGTGAGTGGCCCTTTTCTAAGGAGTAGACACAGATTAAAATAAACCATCCCTCACATCAGGGAGACATTAGCATAGTGCGCACCCAGCGGTCTGCCCCAACACCAGGACCACAGATTCATCATCACTTCACTCTTTCAAATAAGGGGAGGATTAAAATCACTTTCATACATTCTTGGTCAGTCAGACTGGGTTTGAACATTCATTCAACAAACATTCATAATCACAAGTCCTGTGCTGGGCTTCTCACTGAGAGACACATCCTGTCCCCTCCAGGGGCTCATGAACCTGTGGGGGAAGAGAATTAGCAACCACAAAATTGGGAGACAATAGACAGAGACGGTCAGCACAGCTCCCATGGGAGCTCAGAGCGGAGGCGTGTATCCCAGAGCAGTGGAGTCAGGGCAAGTCAGACACACGTGGACCCTGAGAAGATGAGCTGGAGTCAGTCAGGCTTGGAGGAGGCCAGAGAAGAGGAACATGGGAGTGTATTCCCAGCAGCAGAGGGTGGGAAGTGTGAAGGTGCAAAGTCAGAGGTGACAGGTGGGGATGCTCATAACATATTTAAATAAAAGATGGAAAAATAGTCTACAAACATGAAGCAAAACAAAAGGAACAGGGTTTTCATAGCTCCTTTTGAAATGAATAATAGTGATTCATGAATTTTTAGTGATAAAAAACCCACGTGCAATGCAGAAACATGGTTTCAATCCCTGGGTCAGGAATATCCTCTGGAGAAGGAAATGGCAACCCTTCCAGTATTCTTGCCTGGGAAATTCCATGGACAGAGGAGCCTGGTGAGCTACAGTCCATGGGGTCACAAAGAGCCAAATACGACTGACTAAACACAACAACGAAGAATAAACAGAGATGGGAGGGAGATTTAAAAGTGAAGGGATATTTGTATACCTATGGCTGATTATACAGTGGAAGTGAGAAATAGATTTAAAGGTCTAGATCTGATAAATAGAGTGCCTGATGAACTATGGAACGAGGTTTGTGACATTGTACCGGACACAGGGATCAAGACCATCCCCAAAGCAAAGAAATGCAAAAAAGCAAAACGGCTGTCTGGGGAGGCCTTACAAATAGCTGTGAAAAGAAGAGAGACAAAAAGCAAAGGAGAAAAGGAAAGATATAAGCATCTGAATGCAGAGTTCCAAAGAATATCAAGAAAAGATAAGAAAGCCTTCTTCAGCGATCAATGCAAAGAAATAGAGGAAAAGAACAGAAGGGGAAAGACTAGAGATCTCTTCAAGAAAATTAGAGATACCAAGGGAACATTTCATGTGAAGATGGGCTTGATAAAGGACAGAAATGGTCTGGACCTAACAGAAGCAGAAGATATTAAGAAGAGGTGGCAAGAATACACAGAAGAACTGTACAAAAAAGATCTTCACGACCCAGATAATCATGATGATGTGATGACTAATCTAGAGCCAGACATCTTGGAATGTGAAGTCAAGTGGGCCTTAGAAAGCATCACTAGGAACAAAGCTAGTGGAGGTGATGGAATTCCAGTTGAGCTGTTTCAAATCCTGAAAGATGATGCTGTGAAAGTGCTGCACTCAATATGCCAGCAAATCTGGAAAACTCAGCAGTGGCCACAGGACTGGAAAAGGTCAGTTTTCATTCCAATTCCAAAGAAAGGCAATGCCAAAGAATGCTCAAACTACCGCACAATTGCACTCATCTCACATGCTAGTAAAGTAATGCTCAAAATTCTCCAAGCCAGACTTCAGCAATATGTGAACCGTGAACTCCCTGATGTTCAAGCTGGTTTTAGAAAAGGCAGAGGAACCAGAGATCAAATTGCCAACATCCGCTGGATCATGGAAAAAGCAAGAGAGTTCCAGAAAAACATCTATTTCTGCTTTATTGACTATGCCAAAGCCTTTGACTGTGTGGATCACAGTAAACTGTGGAAAATTCTGAAAGAGATGGGAATACCAGACCACCTGACCTGCCTCTTGAGAAATCTGTATGCAGGTCAGGAAGCAACAGTTAGAACTGGACATGGAACAACAGACTGGTTCCAAATAGGAAAAGGAGTACGTCAAGGCTGTATATTGTCACCCTGCTTATTTAACTTATATGCAGAGTACATCATGAGAAATGCTGGACTGGAAGAAACACAAGCTGGAATCAAGATTGCTGGGAGAAATATCAATAATCTCAGATATGCAGATGACACCACCCTTATGGCAGAAAGTGAGGAGGAGCTAAAAAGCCTCTTGTTGAAAGTGAAAGAGGAGAGTGGAAAAGTTGGCTTAAAGCTCAACATTCAGAAAACGAAGATCATGGCATCTGGCCCCATCACTTCATGGGAAATAGATGGGGAAACAGTAGAAACAGTGTCAGACTTTGTTTTTTTGGGCTCCAAAATCACTGCAGATGGTGACTGCAGCCATGAAATTAAAAGGCGCTTACTCCTTGGAAGAAAAGTTATGACCAACCTAGATAGTATATTCAAAAGCAGAGACATTACTTTGCCGACTAAGGTCCGTCTAGTCAAGGCTATGGTTTTTCCTGTGGTCATGTATGGATGTGAGAGTTGGACTGTGAAGAAGGCTGAGCGCAGAAGAATTGATGCTTTTGAACTGTGGTGTTGGAGAAGACTCTTGAGAGTCCCTTGGACTGCAAGGAGATCCAACCAGTCCATTCTGAAGGAGATCAACCCTGGGATTTCTTTGGAAGGAATGATGCTAAAACTGAAGCTCCAGTACTTTGGCCACCTCATGCAAAGAGTTGACTCATTGGAAAAGACCCTGATGCTGGGAGGGATTGGGGGCAGGAGGAGAAGGGGACGACCGAGGTTGAGATGGCTGGATGGCATCATGGACTCAATGGATGTGAGTCTGAGTGAACTCCGGGAGTTGGTGATGGACAGAGAGGCCTGGCGTGCTGTGATTCATGGGGTCGCAAAGAGTCGGACACGACTGAGCAACTGAACAAAACGGAATGGATGATTCATGTTGAGGTTTTACAGAAAACAGCAAATTCTGTAAGGCAGTTATCCTTCAATAAAAATAAATTAATTAAAAAAAAAGAATAGTGATTTATATAGTTTGGCTCGATATAGGTACACCAATCTCTATAATCTCCCCATTTATGGGCCATCAACATAAATTACAATCTTAATTTGAATGTCATTGTCTCAAATACTATCTTAAAGACATTGCTTATTGAGATTCGAGGTATTGAGAACTACTTAGAATTTCATTTCTATACAACTAAGAAGCATATGAATTTTTTCCTTTGAGAATATGGTAAATGGAAGAGCAGATTAAATGACGTCTCCACCATTCTCCTTAACCTTCCTGTAACATGTGGACAATGCAGTGAATAGTCAGTATTGGTGAACTTAAATACCTCTCTGGTAAGACATCTAAAGCATCCAGTAGAATAGGAAATAAAGCATGAAAATATGGAGTGACATCTATATATATAAACTTACCTTCTCAGTCTGGTAATATCATCTATAAATGAATTTCTCCTAGCATTCACTTTTATTGTTCTGATGCCAGTTATGACTTCGCTCATGGTCTTGATCCTGTCGTCTGTGAGAGCAGCGGTCTTACTCCTGAGGTAACAGACATGAGATGAGCCTTAGTGACCACAGCCCAATCATCACAGCAGGAGTGGGCATGGGGGCAGAGGTGAGGGGTGGCCAGGAAGCAAATGGTTCCCTACAGCCTTTTTGCACTTAGAGCACAGGCAGATCCTATTCAAAGTACAAACGGAGAAGAAGGCTTCAGTTAGGAAGTCAACCATTCATCTCATTTCAAGAAGTAACTTGGAGAATGTGCAGCTTTGGCTAGGGAAGACCTGAAATGAGTCAGATACAAACCATGTATCTGCTCGAGGAGGTCATGGTCAGGTAGGGAAGGCAGAAAGACACCCAGGAAGACAATGTCTGTCCTGTAAAGAAAAGGAGAGAAGTTCTGGGGAGCAGAAAAGATGGGACTGTTAATTCCACCAGGAAAGGAGAACAAGAGCTTCAGAGACTTGGTAGCACCAGAACAGGGCCTTGAAGGATAGGGAATATCGATCTCTCCACCAAAGAAAGGAAAGAAAATTCCAAATAAAGAAAGACACCAAGCACAGAACTATACACACAACACACACACAAGAGCTCAGTGAGCTTCATATAGCACAACATCGCCCTCACCTGACAACCACCCACCTCCAACCCTCTGGGACCTGCTTCAGGTCTAACTCAGCAGCAGAAGGCTCTTCACCAGCAGCCACTTTTCTGTCACATGTGATGCTGTGACTGTGGGGCTTCATAAAGACACAGTGAAGATCAGCCTGGCCCTTGGGGTGCTTATAACTTAATGGAAACATGAACATAAATAGCTGAAAAGGCTCCAACACAAGCATAACAAAAATATATGCAGTGAAAAATGGGCCTACAAGATTATTACTATTTAACAATGTTTAAATAACTTGGACATGGGCAAATTCTGCTAAAGGGCATTATTTACTCAGATATGGTGCCAAGAGGACCCAGTGAATGCTTTCACTGCTCCTGTTTCAAGAATGGCCTTCAGCATAAGGTTGGAGCCTCCACTGGCTAAGTCTGAAGGGTCTACAGCCCCCACAAAGAAGAGACTAGAGATGGCGTTGGTCTTGTTTTTGAACAAAAGCATCAACAACTGTGATGTTACCAATTACATATTATCAATTTTTAATATTTTTATTGAAGGAAAATTGCTTTACAGAATTGTGTTGTTTTCTGTCAAACCTCAATGTGAATCAGCTATAGGTATACATATATCCCCTCCCTTTTGAACTTGCCTCTCATCTCCCTCCCCATCCCACCCCTTTAGGTTGATCCAGAGCCCCTGTTTGAGTTTCTTAGCCATACAGCAAACTCCTATTGGCTATCTGTTTTATATATGGTAATTTAAGTTTCCACGTTACTCTCTCCATGTATCTCACCCTCTCCTCCCCTCTCCCCATGACCACAAATCTATTCTCTACATCTATTTCTCCACTGCTGCCCTGTAGGTAACTTTTTCAGTACCATTTTTCTAGATTCCATATATATGCATTAGAATATGATATTTATGTTTCCCTTTCTGACTTACTTCATTCTGTATAATAGGTTCTAGGTTCATCTACCTTAACTGACTCAAAGGCATTCCTTTTTGTGGCTGAGTAATATTCCATTGTGTATATGTACCACGATTTCATTATTCATTCATCTCTTGATGGACATCTAGGTTACTTCCACATCCTACTTTTGTAAATAGTTCTGCAATGAACAATGGGATACATGTGTCTTTTTCAATTTTGGTTTCCTCAGGGTATATGTCTAGGAGTGGGATTGCTGGGTCAGAACATCATCCAAAAAGATAAATTCAAAATGGATTAAAGACCTAAATGTAAGATCAGAAACTATAAAACTCTTAGAGGAAAACATAGGCCCAATACTCAATGATATGAATCTAAGCAAGTTCTTCTCTGACCCACCTCCTAGAGTAATGGAAATAAAAACAAAAGTAAACAAGGGGGACCTGATTAAACTTGAAAACTTTTGCACAGCAAAGGAAACTATAAGCAAGGTGAAAAGACAACCCTCCAAATGGGAGAAAGTAATAGCGCATGAAACAACAGACAAAGGATTAATTTCCAAAATATACAAGCAGTTCATACAACTCAATACCAGAAAACAAACAACCCAAATAGTGGGGAAAAGACCTAAACAGACATTTCTCCAAGGAAGACATACAAATGGCTAACAAACACATGAAAAGATGCTCAACAGCACCCATTAGAGAAATGCAAATCAAAACTAATCACCTCACACCGGTCAGAACGGCCATCATCAAGAAGTCTACAAACAATAAATGCTGGAGAGGGTGTGGGGAAAAGGGAATGCTCTTGTACTGCTAGTGGGAATGTAAATTGATATAGCCACTATGGAAGATGGTATGGAGATTTCTTAAAAACCTAGGAATGAAACCTACATATTATCAATTTTTAAAACCAGTGTTTCTCTTACCGGAGTGATGAAAACAACGTCCCAAAGCAGCTTTGCAAAAGCAGAAGGATAATGAGAACTGCCATCCCAGCAAGACATGATATTCCTATTTCCATCCAGAGCAGGGCGGTTACTGCGACAGCCTGCAGTGGCCCCACCCACAGATAGTGCAAGAACATGGTTACCTTCAGAGAGAAAGACAAGCCTTCTTACAATGGTATAAAAAACAATAAGGATACAGTGTAGAAACAACATGCTCTGAAGGAACAAAACGAACCTAAACAGAAATTATCTCAGTGGGCTTTAAACCTGCTAAAGCAGAAATCCAAGTGTCCACCCCAGATGACATATTTCAGGGGTAGCACAGGGCTGGCTTCTGGGATGTCCCAGGAGAATCAGACCAGCATCACTGAAGGAAGATGTGGATTTCGTCCACAACACAGATGAGCTCAGGGCTTCCCCAAATGATCTCTGTCCTAGAATTTAGCCCCCAACTCCTCTGGGAAACCGTGGCATCCCAGGAAAGCCTATCTTATGGTACCTACCACTCTCTCCAGTAATTACTGATATATTTACCTCCCTGATAGGCTGTGGCTTCTACATGGAAGAAACTAAGCTTTGTTGATCCCTAAAAGTGAGTATGGGCCTTACTTCATGTTTGATGAATGAATACTTGAAAGGGAAGTATCTAGTGCAACACAGAGCTGACCATAGCTACAATGCCCTGGGTCATGTGATCTATGCATAAGGTCAATGGAAGAAAGACTGTGGAGGTAACAGCAGAGGGTAGGTTGTCTCTGGCCAGGGCCACCTACTTGGCATTGTTCCTCGCAGGCTTTCTATGCAGCAGGCATTGAACAGGGCACAGGGAAAATAACAATCCCTCCCACCAGGCCTTCATCAACTAGAGGAGGAGAAAGACAGTCCAGGAACACCCACACCACGTGCCAAGGAGGGCCATGCCAGGAGGACCCCTAGGGACACTAACCAAGCTGGGCAAGAGCACGGCTGCCTATTATCAGAAAAACAAAACTCTCATTTACAGAACAGTACATATAATTACATCTAAGTTGCACACAGAGAAATGAAAATTGGATAAATAGAACCTTCATCTTACATCCTCAAGGAATCCTGGCCAACACCAAACCCTGGCACCTGGCATCCCAATAAGCTGAACCCAGTGAGAACAGGACCTGGAAGAGGATCCCTCAGGGGCAGCTCACCTGGTCAAACCTGTTCACGTCGTTGGACAGCAGGTTGACTATCTGGCCTGTGGTCTTCCCCATGGCTGAGCTACTCAGGCGAAGTGCCTGAAATGAGAGAGGGAGACAGAGATCCGGATTCCTAATGTGATACCAAGTCATCTTAGACATAACACAATGACGCATGTGTTCTTGGGTCCTGAGTGGTGTCAGCAGGAGCAGGATGACCCCTGACAGCAGGGCTCTAGGGACCTTTCTTCAGTCTCTAACTCCTGAGTGTGGCAGCAGCCCCTCCAGCAAGGACGGCAAAGGGAGGAGCAAGAGGTAGAAGCAAAATCCATCCCTTGTTTCAATGAACATGGACCTGTCTGAAGGGTAAAGGGTGTAGGTTTACACTTAAGAGACAACTAAGTAATTTTGAGCCAAATTAGATGAGAGTGGAGAGGCTGATTTAAGGAAGGAAATTTAGAGACCTGGACTATAAATCTGGACTTGATCATTAATTCTCTGGGTGACAATATTCACACACTTGGGCTTAGTGTTTTCATTCTGAAATGAGTGAGTATAATGTTCAAAACACTGTTCCTGTGAGGAAACTGTGGTCTTAACGCCAGTCTGCTGACTTTACGAAAACTACAACCTGTGTTGCCCAATCCCTTTATTTAGTAAGAAAAATGGCCCTAGAGATCTGAGAAAACTGAAAAGACACCAGGAGCTGCTTCAACAGACCACCAAATGGAGCCACTGATCCAAACACAACGTCATACTTTATAAAAATGTTTCATTTACTTCTCAAGTTAAGGAAGAAAACCAAAGATCAAGTGAGAATGTAAAATGATTTAACCGCAATGAAAGAGAATATGGAAGTTTCTCAAAAATTAAACATGAAATTATCATACAATGCAGCAATTATACTAAGGGTATACTCAAAAAAACTAAAACCACAAACTTGGACAGACAATCTGTACACTCATATTCACAGCAGCTGTGTCCACAATAGCTAAAAGGTGGAAACAACTATCCATTGACAGATGAGCAAAATACACAGATTGTTGTATAGACCTATAATGGAATATTATTCAGCCTTAAAAAGGAATTAAATTCTGACACCTGCCACAACAGGGATGAACCTTGAAGACACTGTACTACAGAACATAAGCTAGACACAAAATGACAAATACTGTATGATTCCACTTACACGAGGTACTAAGGTAGTCAAATTCACATAGAGAAGAAGTAGAACGGTGCTGGGTGAGAGGAGAGGGGTTGGGGAGTGAGTGTTTAATGGGAGCAGAGGTTCAGTTTGGGAAAAACAAAAAGTTCCAGAGATGAATAATGGTGATGGCCACACAATGTGAATGTACCTAATGACACTAAATGCTGCATCGAAAAGGAGTGAAAATGGTAAACTTCATGTTGTGTATATTTCACCACAATAAGAAAAGATCAATAATCAAAAGCCAAAAGTAACTTTACCAAATCTGTGGCAATGTATTAATAAATAAATGACAGATCATTTTTATATATACCTTCCACAGGATCATTCAAAATTCTCTGAAAAGAGCACAGAAATGCTGAATGGGCCATGTTAGGAGCGGCAGATGTGCAGCCTTAGAGATCCCCTGGAGACCTGCCCCAGCCTGGAATCCATGGTGTAGACAAACTACAGCTATGAGCTTAGCAGCCTCTCCATTTCTAACACTTGACCTGATTTCTTCCAGGACCAGGGATTAGGAGATGGGGCCCAAGAAGAACCACAAATGTTCAGAGAGGCCTTTCAGAGCTGCTCTGTAGCACCAGCTTTTGAGTCCTAAGGAATCAGTCCACCTGTAAACTGAAAAGAAGTGTCTTATTTCTGCAACAGGAGAAGTCTAGATGCAAGGCTGTGCACAAGGAAATCTGTCTTTCCCATGATTCTGGAATTTCAGATTATGTCAATGGTGTAATCCCCTCAATTTCTGACTTCATATAGGAACCATCTTTTGGGTATAATTAAGCCAGCAAATGAACATCTTGGGAGATGTTTACATACTCATAAGCCAATGTGCCAGGTCAGATCACATTTCCAAAAGGCAAGATTTCAAAGTGTTAGAGGGAGAGGAAGAAAAACAGGTGGATAATGGCTCACCTGTGCAGCAAAGAGTGAGCTTTGACTAAACCATCACCTCACACCTAACTTAAAGCTTTCACAATGCAGTTTTGGTAAAATTTCGTAATTATTATGAGAGCTACAGAGAAGGAAATGGCAACCCAATCCAGTATTCTTGCCTGGAGAAACCCATGGACAGAGGAGCCTGGCAGGCTACAGTCCGTGGGGTCACAAAACAAAGAGTCGGACACAACTGAGTGACTATCACTCACATGAGAGCTAAGCATGATCTGAAAAGAGAGACATTTAGCCAGTTGGTGGGGAAATCTGAGTATCCATCTCCTTAATGGTTAAAGATACAACAGATAACAAAGATGATGATAAATGTCAATGAAGACCCCTGACTGGAATGTGCAGGCACCACTGCAATTTCCTCATCACCCAGAAGGAAGCCAACTCAGATGCTGCTGCCAAACGAGACAGTGGATGCCAGGTCTCCAGGTTCACACAGTCCCAAGATGTATACGACTCTGCTCAAGGAAAGATGAGATGACATCTCACTTTTTGCTGATAGAAGTATCCCAAAGTAATGGAAGCTCTAGATAAGCAGCAATCGGCAAAAAAAAAGAAGAAGAAGCAATATTTTCAATTTAAGCTGTTTGATTTTATCTTTCAATGAGGACTATATTTATCAATGAAAATTGTATATGTTTAAGGTTACCACATGAAGCTTTTATATAAATACACATTGGGAAATGATTCCTATAGTAAAGCCACTTCAAGTATCCACTACCTAATATAATTGTCCTATTTTACATGTGTAGTGAGAACACTTAAGATCTACTGTCTTGGAAATTTTCAAGGCTATAATGCAGTCAAATAAGGATTTTTTTTTTTTTAAGCAACAGTCTGGTAAAGAGGTATACAGGATCAAGTTTATACAGAGCCCTTCAGCTCTTGACACCTATATATCTGTGGCAATACCTTTGTAAAGATACCTGAAATCCTTATTCCTTTTATACTAGTGTAGGGTAAACTATGGGATAATTTCATGGCATTCCTCAATATAAAAATCACTGAACACATTAAATCAGTTCTTATTGAAAGTGCTATGACATATGCTAAAGATAAATAGCTTAAATGAAGAGCAACAAATTCTCTCTAGAATGAATGAAAAAATGTTAAATTTCAAGTTTTATCTCAAATACCCTACTATTCTCTCTAACACCATTAACGACAATCACATCTATATAATATAGTGAGTGAGTCTATATTTGGCATGAATTCTCTTTATATTTTTCTCTAACATAATTATATTGAATATAATTAGATGGGTCTTTTAAAATTATAATCATTCCCTTTCTCAAATGCATTCTCTGCTCTGAGATATAGTTTTATAGATCCAATCCGTGAAGTTCACTTTTAAATAAATATTTGATGTAAATTAAGGTTTTAATGAAAAACAACAAAAAATTTCTGAGATTTAGGTATGAAGACATTGAAAATCGCTTGATAATTTTGATACTTATTTTTAAATATTAATTTAACATTTAAAAAATATAATATTAATACTACAAATTTAGTGCATATTATGCAACAGCCTATGGCTAAAAGTTATGAAGAGCAGCCCTCACTTGATCTCAAAGAAAATCTTTCATTATTTATTAGTAAAGTTTGCTTCAACAAACTTGGCTTGATACAAAAGCAAGCTTCTCTAAGAAGGTGTAAACAATCCCAGTTATGAAATTTTTAGTTTACAGAGAATTTTCCCTAAATGTTCCTGATCCCTCAGGGGAGGAACACACTGCGGTCCCGAGCGACACTCACCTTGCGGTAGAGCATGTGGCACACGGCCACCCTCAGCCTCATCCCCACGCGCTGCATGTGGTAGAAGCACAAGTGGCGCAGGACGGCCCACACGAGCACGCAGGCGCTCAGCCCTGCCGCGTAGCCGTAGGCTTCATGCAAAGCGGCCGAATCGGTGGGATCGTAGTTTTCAACATAACTAACCATTTTCCCCAAAAATATGGGTTGAACTACTCTGGTGCCTTCCTAAAACAAAAGAAAAGTCTTAATTAGAAATGTCAGTTTTTCTTTACACAAGATTTACTTTTAGCATTACCATGCTAAAAATACATTTTGACAAAATGCTACATTCATGGCTAATTTAAAAGAAAAATATGCAGATTCACTATCTCCTATAAGACAAGTAGCAACAGTTTTAACCTTAAGACAATATTTTACATTCAAAGATAGTAAAGCCTTAGTATCATGCTTAGTGTAGTGTGAATGCTCAGTAAATACCACAACCAGGCTCAATACCAACTGAACCTTAAGATGAATAAGCAAAAAGGTGGCAGAAGAAATCTGCTTCCATATGAAGAAGCCTGCTGGCAGCTTGCCCCTGTCCCCTGTATTCTTTATGTCCCAGCCCAATAGAAAGTCAACCTGGTTCACATATGGGAGACACGTTTTTATTACCTTCTTTGTGAATCTTTATGAACTGAGACACTGGAACACATACATTTATCTTTTCCATCCCAAATCTCACATGTCTGTAGGTCTGCTGCTGCTGCTAAGTCGCTTCAGTCGTCTCCGACTCTGTGCGACCCCAAAGACGGCAGCCCACCGTCCCTGGGATTCTCCAGGCAAGAACACTGGAGTGGGTTGCCATTTCCTTCTCCAATGCATGAAAGTGAAAAGTGAAAGTGAAGTCGCTCAGTCGTGTCCGACTCTTAGCGATCCATGGACTGCAGCCTACCAGGCTCCTCCGTCCATGGGATTTTCCAGGCAAGAATACTGGAGTGGGGTGCTATTGCCTTCTCCGGTCTATAGGTCTAGGGAATGGAAACCAGCTTCAGCTGGAACACCACAAAGAAACCAGGCTTGGCAGCTCTACAGGCTCTCAGCTCCCGAGAGCACTGCCTCAATATGTCTCTATCCTCTAGAAGTTGGAATGTTCCCTGGAGTGAAAAATTAAATATGGTGGAGGTCAAGCTAAAAACTCATGTCTTCCATAGTTCTCCATCCACTATCCACTGCAGTTGGTGGTTTGGAAGAAATATTCCCAATCATCTCTTCCCCAAGGCTAAACCAATTGACTCAGAGTGCACTGGGGCTTCCACTCTGAGTAAGACTTAGGGAAAGCAAGCTTCTTTCCCAAAGAAAAAGGCAAAGAAACAGCAACATCTACCCACCCTGCCAAACAGCCACTTTGCCCCCACAACTCACTCCCTCCTTCTAGTCACTCCTTGAAGGTCTCTTTCTCCCCAGATCCCCTTCTTTCTCCAGCATCAAAGAAAACCAAACACTCAATGAATCCAAGTCACCAAAAGTAAACACCTTGATCCTCAACATCATTTCCTCCACAGACTTCTCAAAAGACAAAATGCCGAAAGTTTGGAAGTCTTTCAAGAACAGGGCTTTTCCTTTTTTGTCAATGCTGCCTGACTCACATGGACAGGGGAAGCTTGGCTTACCTGACAGGTACGCTTTGATAGCTCTGTTCTGTCTGTCTGAAGCTGAGGAACCCATACATAAGAGGAAGGGAAGAGAATCCATAACACCAAACACACACACAAAAAAAACAAGCATTTCCTGCTCAGCGAACCAGTGCCCAATCAGGATATTTATCAAAAGATGTCCTTATTCCTCATCTGGGGGGTCTCATTAAACCTTAGCATTCCTGTCTTATTCTACACAAATGGACACACACACATTCCCAGGCTGCACCAACTGCCTGTCCCTCCATGAAGTCATGGAAATTTTCATCTACTATAGAGGATAAAGGGAACACTATTTAGTTGAAGAAGTATAAGTAAGATAATCAGACTGGAGTAAAATGATCAGTTCTGATACATTTCTACCATGTCCTATCACCCATCCCAAGAGGCATAGAGAACTCATGGAAGAGTCCCTCATAAAATGGATTGTCAAACATACTGTTTATAGAGTTTCCTGAAATGGAAATGTGGAGGCTCACACAGAGAAACAAGAATATCAAACTGTACACACAGGCAGTCTCAGCCCAGGTATGGCCAAGGGCAGTCCAGTGCTGTAGCTACAAACCACCAGAAGCCCAGCAGTAATATCTGCCATCTCAAACTTTCTTAAAACTTATGATTCTCTTTGGGAATCAATGTTGCCTGTTACTTAGGTCTCCATTTGAGCTAACATCTTTGTGATTGCAGGAGAAATAAAAATAATATAACTCACCAAACATAGTACAGATAAAAGCAACAAATCCAGCAATAAAGAATGTAAATAAAGGCAGGTCACTACTGTCTAAGCATATCTGGAGTTTTTTGCTGAGAAACAATATTTAATAACCCTTTTGAGGGACTTCCCTGGTGGTCCTTTAGCTAAGACTCCACATTCCCAAAATAGGGGACCTTGGTTTGATCCCTGGTCGGGGAACTAGATCCCACATGCAGAAACTAAGACCTGGTACGGCCAAAAAATAAATAAAAAACAGTTGGAGAAATAGCCTCATCAAGGTATAATGCCAGTTCATGGTTCACATCTTCCACTCATCTGTCAATCATTTTTATTCTTGATAATGATTATTATTTAATGGAATAGAAAATTTGTTATCTTTCAAAAAGATAACAAAGGATTTCAAACATGATGTGTTATTAATGCAATTTGGGAGGAGAGTCATTTATTAATTTTAAGCACTATTTTGGGACTTCCTATAACTCAATGGTAAGGAATCCCTCTCAATACAGGAGTCACAGGAAATGCAGGTTTGATCCCTGAGTTGAGAAGATCCACTGGAGGAGGAAATGGCAGTCCATTCCAGGATTATTGCCAGGATAATCCCATGGACAGAGAAGCCTGGTGGGCTACAGTCCCTGGAGTCACAAAGGGTCAGACACAACTGAGTGACAGAGCACACATGCACAACTTTGCCTCCAGCAAGGAGCAGCCACAGCAACTCAGAGAAGTAACGAAAAGTACAATGCACAGGAATTTCCATTATGGCATAAATTGCAACTGTGGAAAACAGAAAATTGATATTATGCTCCACATGAAAACTAACAGGAAGTAAAAAACAATTTTCCAGTAATGTCTCTCAAACAGATAAAATAGAAAGCAAAATAGGCAAAATAGTAAATAGCACAAAATTGTGAAAACAAAACCCCAAGTACATATAGAGAGTAAGAATACACATATTAAATATGATTCTTCAAAGCTTCCAGAACACACAGGACAGAAGTTACTGAAGTCATCAAAGGTAGACTGAGTAGATCTGTCCCCTCCACACACAAGGAAAGGTTAGATGAACAGTTATTTAATAGGACAACTGGCAGCAGCATTTGAAATCTGTGAGTGTTTCAATTTCTGACATTTGGTAAAACTGGCTGGGGCAAACCAGGCAAAAGATTTTCCAGTTACCAGAAGATTAACTCCTGCATATGCTCAATGTTCTGTTCCAAGTATTAACTTCAAATGAAACAGTGGTGTGAATCCCAAGGAAAGGTTCAATTTCAGAAGATTCTGCTTGCCTTAGAGAGTCTCTCAGTGTACACCACGTGTACACTGGTGTGGGCAGACACAAAGGAAATCTCTCATCTGTACATTCCCGATTCTCACTTCAACTAAAAATAAACAACTGAGAAAATATTCATTATCAACCTTGAAGCTAACCATACTGAAATTTTCTTGATCAGCAGGAATGAGGTCAAACATTGCCCCCTTTAAATCCTTCCTCTTTGACATAAATCTATGATCATATGTATATTCTTTCCACAAACCAATTGCGAATATAGTTCTTATTCTTTCACAAGAATTCTTCACAACTCTGAAATAATAAAGGATTGTTAAAAGAGCTGAATTTAATACCACAACATTCATTATTCAGGATTCTCTGAGTCTCTGAAGCAGACTTTTCATTTTGGCCACACCATGTGGCATGCAGAATCTTAGTTCCCTGACCAGGGATCAAGAACCCTTACATCTGCACTGGGGGCATAGAGTCTTAACCACCGGACTGCCAGGGAAGCTTGTGGTAGCCATTTCTTGACAGAGGCCTTGGTATTCAGCCTCCTGAAAACACTTGATATTTGGTCCCACCTTTTGCTTCTTAGAATAACTTCTTGCAGGGTTAGGTTAGAAACTAGAATTTCTGCAATGGATAGAATTCCTTCTCCAAGTTAATGTACTTGAAACATTTCTCACCCAGTTTCCCCATATCTCATTCATGGAAATAAAAACACAAAAATAGAAACAAGCTAACGAAGAAAAACACTTGAGTGAAACATATAAGCAGAAACCAGTGAGCTTGTAGGAAAAAATTGAACAGGCAGTTAATCTTTAGAACTGGGGGAGTTCTAAAGTGGAGTTGAGAAAAAATCAGAGATAAGGAGGAAAAGCAGTGAATCTGGGAAATCTTACCCAACAGCATTCTAGATATCCTAGCCTTGACTCATCTTTAACACAGTGGTCTTCATCCTGACTGCACCTTAGCATCACCTGGGTGGGGATAAGGGCACTCTGATGCCCAAGGTCCAGCCTCCAGACACTGATTTAGGTTCAACTGATTAGTGATGAAGCCTGAAGATTCCTCTCCCTGGAAGATTCTGGATGCAAAAACTAACCCCATGTAAGCATCTGCTAACTCCACTGTTGCACTGTCTTGGCATCTGAGCCTGGAATGGCTACAGACCTGCTCTGAAGGAATTACAATGATCACAGAGTTTTAATCAGAGTTCCATGGCACATTTCATGCTTCCAGAAAAATCCTTATAAACCCAAGTCCAGAGATTACAGTATTGAAATTGAAAATTTTCATTCTGCACAGTAGGAAAAATTAAATTTCAGATAAAACTATATTTAAAAAAATGAATAAAATGATGAGTCAAAATCAGCCTGGAAAGTTAACCCTAAACGGAGAAGGAGAATTAGAATAGAGCTACTGAGGATATCGGTCTTCTTTAAAAGTAGCCTTGTCTTGATTTTGGAATCAGAAAACATTATACAGAATTATAATCATAAATGAACTAATTTTTTAAAAAGCAATTCCTAAAATTTCAAGGTAAATTTAAATAAAAGTACCTAAATATCTACCCATCCTGTTGGTTCACAGAGCAATACAAAAGGAATTATCAAAAGTGATTTTAAACAAAACAATTTGAAAACACATTCTCTGCATCATACACCCACATGAAGACAATATGAACTGAAAAAAAAGATAAATCTTATAATGTTTTCACAAGTCACATTATAAGATAAAACAAATGAATAATTATGTTGCTATCATTGAGAATTGGGCTTAGACGTGGGACAAAGAGAATAAATGATGGGAGAAAAGAGATACAGATGTAAGCACAATAAGATGAAGTAAAAACACTAGTGTTCTGCATCTGATTTGGATTGGAAACAACCATGTAAACATACTTGTTTACCTTAAAAAATGTATTCTAACTTGGTCTAATGAAAAAAAGCCAAGAAACAATAAGCAAGAGCAATAAGCCCCTCTAGTACCCAGACTGTAGCCTTAAATACCATTTCACACTAAAAGAAGACAGGGCTGCTTGGAGAAATGGATGACTCCAGGGCTGAGCAAATGCTGTACAAAATGAACTAGAAACATCCTGTCACACCAGAAACCAAAAAACAAAACAAACAAAAAAAGACATAGCCAAGACTTCTAGAGTATGTGCAAAAGACTTAGGACCCAACCTGAACAGACTCCCACTGCCCAAAGATGGCCCAAAATTGAGACAAGCAAAACAAAGGAAATGGACTAAAGCAGATCAGAAATGCTTAAATCCATGAGCTCAAACTGACATTCACAAAACCAAACCAAACAACCATGAAAACTCACTATTCCCTCTCCTCACTAGAGGAGAACCAATTCATCATCTTGAAAACATGTTTAAAAAACTGAAAAAATTATTTTCCCCTACTCTCCCAGTAAATACTATAGTTCAGTGTTAACCAAGGAGCTTTAAGCATCTCCATTTTGTAATTCTTAATAAATTAAGGGACCTTGAGCAAGGATCATGAATAGCTCCAACATCACACATACACACAAAAGATGTTATGTACCTTATAACGGATATATACAACCCTACCTCCTACATAGACAAAAGGGGTGAAGAAAATCCA
This sequence comes from Aepyceros melampus, assembly GCA_006408695.1. Classification (NCBI taxonomy): domain Eukaryota; kingdom Metazoa; phylum Chordata; class Mammalia; order Artiodactyla; family Bovidae; genus Aepyceros; species Aepyceros melampus. The sequence goes on along the minus strand of SJXQ01010093.1, from coordinate 39,460 downwards.
AATGAGCTACATCAAACTTCTAGACCTAAACACCAACCTAAGGTGCCAGAGGAACATGTGAACTGACACAGAGAGAGATGCGATCAGCCAAATCCAGGCTGTGGGAATCTCTACAGGACAAACAACACAGAGGCAAGGGGTGGAGGGGAACAGAAAGGCAATCTGTAAAACCTGTGTCAGCCAAGTGTACCTTATTTAATACTGCTTCCAACAGAAGAGGGGAAAAAGACAACTGTGAGTACTGGCTAGATACTAATGATATTAAAGTTAATATTTATGAATAATAATAATAGTGTTTATGCTAAATATGTTTAGTGGGGGAGATTCCATATCTTTTAAAGATACATACTAAAATATTTATGGATAAAAACGATATGATGTCTTGAAACTGCTTTAAAATAATCTTGGGAAGTGAGGGTAAGTTTCAGATGAATCAAGACTGCTCATTATGGCAATTATTGCAGCTGACTTAGGGTGATATAGAGGCTTATTTCCCTTTACCCTTCTGAGTTCTTAGCTGAGGATCTCTGTAATAAATGACAGAATAGCGGACAAAATCAAACAAAAGTTTATTAACATGTATATTTCTGATACACATGCAAAATTCAAGAAGAACTGAGTAACTCCCTGAGAGGGCCCAAGCCACCACCTTAACTACCATCCCCAGCTAAAGACAAAAGAAAAGGTGATGGGGCGCCAATGAGAGGTTAGCAGGAAAAGCAGCTTAAACTACACTAGGGTTGTGTTTCTTATGCAGATTTCATTCTTCCTGAAGATTGTCCTTCAACAGGATCCTGCTGTGATTTAGAGCCATCCTTCTTTTTCTGGTACAGAGAGGGAGACACATTTACAAATGGAGACTTCCTTTATCAGTGTAAATGTCCCTCAGAAGAGTAACTTCTATTCTGTCTTCAGAGTTTCTCCTGTGTCTATTTCTGAAAAACAGAATCAACTCACGACAATCTTTCTGCAAGAGAGCTCTATTCTGGAGTGACACATTATGTTACCTTTCATTCTATTTTTGCATTTTTGAAATGTTTTTAAAAATCTACATGAAATTAAAAACAAAACAAAAAGACACCATAGAAAGTGGTTGACAGAGGAGCACAGAGCTGTTGCTAGAAAAGCAGCTCCTCCTGGCTCTGAGCCTCAATGAAGGCTGTGGGAGGAGAGAACAGAACACAGAAAACACGGGTCTAGCAGTCAGAACACCCTGCCTCAGGGACCAGGTCGGCCACCTGCCAATCACATGACCCCGAGCCCATCCTGTGCCCTCCTGGGCCTCCGGATCTTTATCTGTGAAAATACTGGCCTTGCCTCCCTTGGAGGAATCCTGGGACACCTAAAAGAGCTACAACAACTCAGAGACCTCTGAAATCACCATAAAATCAAGGGTTTTTCATCACTTTTATTATTAGAAGTCCCGGTAAGAGAATGACTCTATTAATGGCAGAGCCTCATTTCACAAAGGGCTTGGAGAACTCATTGTTGCTCACAGGTGGTCACAGTGGAATAAGAACTCTTGAGAAAAGCCATGTGTGAAGCCAAATTTTCTAGACTGCAATTAAAAGTTCACTTCTAAGCAGATTGCTCAAATTTTTAATCATTATGAAAGCAATCTTTTAAAAAAAGTCTCCTACCTCCCTGACTACATAAATAAAATGGATTGAGGTGGGTGGAGGAAACAAGTGAAATAGGTGAGGGAACTTAAGAGGTACAAATTCCAAATTATAAAATAAGGGGATCAGGGGCAAAAAAGTAAATATATAAAAGTTTAAAAAATGAATAAATCACAGGATTATAATATACAACATAGGAAATATATTCAGTAATATTGGAATAACTTTGCATGGTGACAGTTGGTAACTAAACTTATCATGCACTGTATTAAATCACTAATGATGTATACCAGAAACTAATATAACATTGTAAGCCAATCATACTTCAATTTAAAAACTTCTTTTAACTTTACATTAAAAACTTACATATGCTTACAAAAAGAAAAGAAGGTGGATATAAAACCCTAATTTATAACTCAAGGTTATCACTGTGGGTATTACTGACACCTAATGGCTAACATAATGCTCTCAGGAACCAGCAGGGGGCGCACAGCAGGTCTGCCCTGATGGTCCCCGTCTGCTCTGCTCAAGGCCCCCTCCTCCTCTCCCGCTGTGTGGTCCTCAGTGGTTGCTCTCAGCCTGCGGTATCTCTGCCACTAGCAGACACTCCTCAGTCTCCTGGGTTGAGCAAAGTGAGGGACACATGGAAGAAAGGGTTAAGGAATAAATGCAAAGACCACTCAGCTCTCAGGGAACCAGCTGTGAGTCAAGGCACAAAGCCCACTTTGGGACACAGAGGATTCTGTTTACTTCCTGCCCATTCATTGAGCTCCAAAGGGAAGATTTACACACACGGGCTTCCCCACAGCCTCAACCTGGACCAGAGACCATCAGCAAAAGTGGCCTCAGACAAAGGCCAAGTGTCCGGACAAGGCCAGGCCACATCTAAGGGTCCTGGGAACAGGACACAACTCCCAGACACTCCTCCCCTCTCAGGAGACTGGGAGAACCCACTCCGGCTCTCTGAGGTCACTCACTTGCACACCAGCAGGTAGAGACCTCACCTCTCAGAGAGAAGCCTTGATGACGTGGGGAGATGGTCTCTGTGTCTCTGGCCCAGACAGAAAATTCAGGCTCCTCCTCTCCACCCTGAGAGCCCTGGGCATGCGGAAACCTGTCCTCCCCACCTACAGTCCCCATGGAGGAGCACACAGGGGCCAGGGTGCTGGGAACTCTCTGCCTGTTCAGTTCTAATTAGCATGGACCCGCAAGGGCTCCACAGCCTGGAACCTGTTTCTTCAAGTGGTAGAGATACTCCTCAGTTCTCATAGCACAGAGGTTTTCATATTTCAGAATCCTAAGCAGGAATCCCTCAGAAGAAATAGAGTAGCCATCATGGTCAACAAAAGAGTCAGAAATGCAGTACTTGGATGCAATCTCAAAAACGACAGAATGATCTCTGTTCATTTCCAAGGCAAACCATTCAATATCACAGTAATCCAAGACTATGCCCCAACCAGTAATGCTAAAGAAGCTGAAGTTGAACAATGCTATGAAGACCTACAAGACCTTTTAGAATTAACACCCAAAAAAGATGTCCTTTTCATTATAGGGGACTGGAATGCAAAAGTAGGAAGTCAAGAAACACCTGGAGTAACAGGCAAATTTGGCCTTGGAATGCAGAATGAAGCAGGGCAAAGACTTGTAGAGTTTTGCCAAGAAAATGCACTGGTCATAGCAAACACTCTCTTCCAACAACACAAGAGTAGACTCTACACATGGACATCACCAAATGGTCAACACCGAAATCAGATTGATTCTATTCTTTGTAGTCAAAGATGGAGAAGCTCTATACAGTCAACAAAAACAAGACCAGGAGCTGACTGTGGCTCAGATCATGAACTCCTTACTGCCAAATTCAGACTCCAATTAAAGACAGTAGGGAAAACCACTAGACCATTCACGTATGACCTAAATCAAATCCCTTATGTTTATACAGTGGAAGTGAGAAATAGACTTAAGGGCCTAGATCTGATAGATAGAGTGCCTGATGAACATGGTCTGAGGTTCGTGACATTGTACAGGAGACAGGGATCAAGACAATCCCCATGAAAAAGAAATGCAAAAAGTCAAAATGGCTGTCTGGGGAGGCCTTACAAATAGCTGTGAAAAGAAGAGAAGCAAAAAGCAAAGGAGAAAAGGAAAGATATAAGCATCTGAATGCAGAGTTCCAAAGAATAGCAAGAAGAGATAAGAAAGCCTTCTTCAGCAATCAATGCAAAGAAATAGAGGAAAAGAAGAAAATGGGAAAGACTAAAGATCTCTTCAAGAAAATCATGCCTGATGAACTATGGTCTGAGGTTCGTGACATTGTACAGGAGACAGGGATCAAGACAATCCCCATGAAAAAGAAATGCAAAAAGTCAAAATGGCTGTCTGGGGAGGCCTTACAAATAGCTGTGAAAAGAAGAGAAGCAAAAAGCAAAGGAGAAAAGGAAAGATATAAGCATCTGAATGCAGAGTTCCAAAGAATAGCAAGAAGAGATAAGAAAGCCTTCTTCAGCAATCAATGCAAAGAAATAGAGGAAAAGAAGAAAATGGGAAAGACTAAAGATCTCTTCAAGAAAATCAGAGATACCAAGGGAACATTTCATGCAAAGATGGGCTCGATAAAGGACAGAAATGGTCTGGACTTAACAGAAGCAGAAGATATTAAGAAGAGGTGGCAAGAATACACAGAGGAACTGTACAAAAAAGATCTTCATGACTTGGATAATCATGATGGTGTGATCACTCACCTAGAGCCAGACATTCTGGAATGTGAAGTCAAGTGGGCCTTAGAAAGCATGACCATGAACAAAGCTAGTGGAGGTGATGGAATTCCAGTTGACCTATTCCAAATCCTGAAAGATGATGCTGGAAAAGTGCTGCACTCAATATGCCAGCAAATGTGGAAAACTAAGCAGTGACCACAGGACTGGAAAAGGTCANACGGGGTAGGGGGTGGGGGTGTGACGCTTCAGTTCAGAACTGGGAATTCCTGAGCAGTTCAGGGGAAGCCAGTAAGAGTAGAGGCGGGGTGTTCAGTGCATTTTCCCTCTGGGCTGTGATTCCCCCTGCGCAGCCTTCCAGCTTCCTGCTCTCTGGCTCTGGAGGGGCTGCTGGCAGCAAGGCAAGGAGACCCTGTATCTCCGCCACCAGGTCACTGGATTCCCTCCCCACCTCTGCTCCCCACTTCTTTGCCCAGTCGTGCTCCGCCTTCGCAGGGTGCAGAAGGGAACAACACGACAGCATTGGGAGAGTCCACACTCGTTTTCGAAAGGCGCGGCAGCGGAGGGCGCTATGACTGCCGCGTATCACGGCCGGGGCGCTCACCAGAAGAACAGGCGCGAGCAGAGGTTCGCTTTCTGCAGCGGGTTGGGCTTCACCTTCGGGTACAGCGGCGGCATCGTGCCGGCCGGGAAGGGCGTGGATCGGCGCAGCGCTGCTCTGGCCGCGGTGAGGCTCCCGCTGCTCCTGGAGGCGACCGCGCGGATGCTGGAGATCAGTCCGACTTCCGGGTCTGCTGGGCGGGCCCCGAGAACCACAGGCTTCTGGGGGTGGAGCACCCACCGCCCGCCCGGTCTCCGCCTCCCGCAACTACACAACCTCCCGTGGGGGTCGCCTCCGGGTCACGGCTCTGCCCTGCTGTCACGGCTCTGGAAGAAGTAGGGCCGTGTGTGGGGTTGCAGGACGAAGAGGCCGTCAGGCCAAAGCTTCCAGGAGCCGCATCCAAGTGGGAGGCAAGGCCACCGGCTCTTTGATGGAGGAGGGTAGGCGTGTGAGGCTCCCGCTGCTCCTGGAGGCGACCGCGCGGATGCTGGAGACCAGTCCGACTTCCGGGTCTGCTGGGCGGGCCCCGAGAACCACAGGCTTCTGGGGGTGGAGCACCCACCGCCCGCCCGGTCTCCGCCTCCCGCAACTACACAACCTCCCGTGGGGGTCGCCTCCGGGTCACGGCTCTGCCCTGCTGTCACGGCTCTGGAAGAAGTAGGGCCGTGTGTGGGGTTGCAGGACGAAGAGGCCGTCAGGCCAAAGCTTCCAGGAGCCGCATCCAAGTGGGAGGCAAGGCCACCGGCTCTTTGATGGAGGAGGGTAGCGGACCGGACAGCAGGAACAAACCAGCTCCGAGGACCCCACCTGGCTTCAAACTCCGCTGAAACTCCTGTTCTGAGCCCAGGCACTCCCCAGAAGGCGAAGAGGTGAGGCTCAGGCTCTGCCCTCCTCTGCTGCTCCGAAGCTCCCCATGGGCTGCAGGGAAGGCCTGGAGAAAGCTGGCAGAAAGCACGATCCGCCCAAGTGAGATGTCTGTGGCATCTCACACGTTGCATTGTGAGGGAACCTCTGTGAGCTTTCTGCTGCCCTCTTAGATTGAGAAAGGGGACTCGGGGGGGAGAGAAACTGCCTCCTAATTTCTTTCATCATGTGTTCAGAACCTAGATAAGTAACAGTGACGTATGTCACAAAATACATATGCACATTTCTGGGGACCTTACCTCACTTTCAACTCTAACAATGCCCTGTTCAAGAAGGTATTGTCCCTATTGTACAGATAAGAAAGATGAGGCTCAAGGACAGCACTTGTCCAAGGTCTTGGACCCAAGTTTGGGGCTCAACATGGTTGTCTCGCTGGTAGATGGACTGTGTGTGAAAAGTGCCTAGAATATGCTGTGTGAGTGAATGAATGACTGCAGGACTGAATGAACAAAATCTTGGGCTCCAACTCATAAGTGTTTAATTACCAGCTCAACAGGTTCTCTTCCCTTCTACTCTAAATGAAAACAGATCAAAATTTATACCTACAACAAGATCACCATATTATTCTTTGATAATTTCCCATATACCTTGGCTAAAATTGGTGTTATTAAGGACAGCTTTTAGCTTTAGTTATGAAAGATGAAAAGGTAAGTTCTAGAAAATTGGTGTACAGCAATGTGATAATATTGCTGTGTGCTTTTAACTTGCTTAAAGAGTAGTAGTTCTCAACATAAAAAAAGAAAAAAAAAGGAAAATGGCAAAAGTGCAAGTGATGGACATGTTGATTGGCTTGGTTGTGATAGCTTATGGTGAATGGTGTTGAATTTGTGATCTCCAAAGTAGAAGATTTAGCTTTGGGACCAGAACCAGGCTTGATAACTCAAGCGTTTTTGTGTAGCAGATTTTTATTAAACTATGAAAAGGGACAGAGAAATCTTCTGACATAGACCTCAGAAGGGGGACAGGGGCGGGGGATGGAGAGTGCCCCCACTAAGTAGTCTTACCAAGGCCTTGTATACTTTCACCAGACTCATTCCCACAACATACACTTGAGGATGACAGGATTAGTCAGAAGGTTCTCAAGAAGGACAAACATGTCCTGGAGCAAGCTACACTGTTATATTGACTACAATAAAGCAATGTAGGAAAAAAGTTTGTCTTTTTTCTCCTTGAGAGCCCCAGACCCCTTTCTTCTTCTTGACGGCTCTGGACCCCTTTCTCCTCCTTGGGGACCCTGTACTTATCAACCTACGTAGGAACTGACTCTCAGTTATGAATATTTCACAATGTATATGTAAATCAAGTCATCAAGTTGAACATCTAAATTTATATAATATTTGTAAATTACACCTTAATGCCAGAGGAGAAATTGATTTTAAAGAAACTCTTAATATATTCAAACATTTTTTATGAGTCAAACATATAAGAATGCAAGGTGTTGATAATTTTGGATTGATGGGCATGATGATAATTTATGATACTATTTTCTTGCTTTTCATGCATGTTTGAAATTTTCTGTTGCAAAAAATAAAAGTGATTAGAGCTGAAAATTATAATTTTTCAGTAACCTACCTTTCTGGTGTTAGGTCTCTCTCAGATAATGCAATCCACAATGTATGGTACCAGACTTCTCCTTATTTATAGTTCTCTTTTACTCCCGACATTTTCCAGTGCTGTAAACATTCAACTACTAGTTCTACTTCAAAAATGAAGGAATTGGTTGCTAAAGTTGGAGGTCTAGTGACTTCCTTGTCAGTCAGCCCCAGACTGTTCTGTCTGGTCCCCACAACTATCTCAGGACCATAATTCAGTTCAGTTCAGTTCAGTCGCTCAGTCGTGTCCGACTCTGCGACCCCATGAATCGCAGCACACCAGGCCTCCCTGTCCATCACCAACTCCTGGAGTTCACTCAGACTCACGTCCATTGAGTCCGTGATGCCATCCAGCCATCTCATTCTCGGTCGTCCCCTTCGCCTCCTGCCCCCAAGCCCTCCCAGCATCAGGGTCTTTTCCAGTGAGTCAACACTTCACATGAGGTGGCCAAAGTACTGGAGCTTCAGCTTTAGCATCATTCCTTCCAAAGGAATCCCAGGGTTGATCTCCTTCAGAATGGACTGGTTGGATCTCCTTGCAGTCCAAGGGACTCTCAAGAGTCTTCTCCAACACCACAGTTCAAAAGCATCAATTCTTCAGTGCTCAGCCTTCTTCACAGTCCAACTCTCACATCCATACATGACCACAGGAAAAACCATAGCCTTGACTAGACGGACTTTAGTTGGCAAAGTAATGTCTTTGCTTTTGAATATACTATCTAGGTTGGTCATAACT
>SJXQ01010093.1:3728-29697 GCA_006408695.1 Aepyceros melampus | reverse complement strand
GTTTTCCAGATTTGCTGGCATATTGAGTGCAGCACTTTCACAGCATCATCTTTCAGGATTTGAAACAGCTCAACCGGAATTCCATCACCTCCACTAGCTTTGTTCATAGTGATGCTTTCTAAGGCCCACTTGACTTCACATTCCAAGATGTCTGGCTCTAGATTAGTCATCACATCATCATGATTATCTGGGTCGTGAAGATCTTTTTTGTACAGTTCTTCTGTGTATTCCTGCCACCTCTTCTTAATATCTTCTGCTTCTGTTAGGTCCAGACCATTTCTGTCCTTTATCGAGCTCATCTTTGCATGAAATATTCCCTTGGTATTTCTAATTTTCTTGAAGAGATCTCTAGTCTTTCCCATTCTGTTGTTTTCCTCTATTTCTTTGCATTGATCGCTGAAGAAGGCTTTCTTATCTCTTCTTGCTATTCTTTGGAACTCTGCATTCAGATGCTTATATCTTTCCTTTTCTCCTTTGCTTTTCGCCTCTCTTCTTTTCACCGCTATTTGTAAGGCTTCCGCAGACAGCCATTTTGCTTTTCTGCATTTCTTTGCCCAGGGGATGGTCTTGATCCCTGTCTCCTGTACAATGTCACAAACCTCATTGGAACTATGGAACTGTAAGATAAGATACACAATAGATTTCAAAGACAGCAAAAAACATTTTTTGTCTCATTAATGATTTTAATATTGATTATATGTTAATAGTATTTTGGACACACTGGTGTAAAAATGTCTTACTGATATTATTTTTACTTGTTCCTTTTAAAATGGCTACTACAAATTTAACATTACAGATATGGTTCACTTTTTATTTCTATGGACACGACTGCTGTAACCAATGGACAGGCTCTGGCACCACAAATCTCTCACAGTCAAGAAAGCAAATTAATAACATTCATGTTATTATACAAGTAACCTTGAATGTGGTCTAATTCATGGAAAGAAATCATCCTCACATTGCAGAACTTTGTTACAAGTAATGAATTACTTGTGTCACTTTCCACTGGCTCTCAGACATACTTGCATTGGACACTTTCACAGAAAGTCCTGGTATAAAAAATTAAACCAAATTCCTTATTTTGGGTCAATATATTCTATTTTATCTTCCTTTAAGATGTATCTTGAGTTGTTTTGTTCTCAGTTCATTTGGAACACTAGCCGATTACTGAGATGAGTTGTCCGGAAAATGTTAAGAGTTGATAAAGATGTCCTCAGAAAAGAATATACCTAAAAAATTGAAATTCCTACTTTCATTAGGCTCACAATCTAGCAAAATAGGTAAAAAGGAAATTTCAGCAAAAGAATTTTTCACAGAAAGTCCTGGTATAAAAAATTAAACCAAATTCCTTATTTTGGGTCAATATATTCTATTTTATCTTCCTTTAAGATGTATCTTGAGTTGTTTTGTTCTCAGTTCATTTGGAACACTAGCCGATTACTGAGATGAGTTGTCCGGAAAATGTTAAGAGTTGATAAAGATGTCCTCAGAAAAGAATATACCTAAAAAATTGAAATTCCTACTTTCATTAGGCTCACAATCTAGCAAAATAGGTAAAAAGGAAATTTCAGCAAAAGAATAAAAAATAATAAAATAACACAAACACATTCATTCTTACCCTGATAAATTAAGGATGTTTTGTGATGCTACTGGCATTGATTCTGTCACATGGTTTCATGCTTCAAATGTTTTTCATCCAAATAAAGAGGACTAATAGCCATCAAAGAAAAAAAAAAAACACAGAAAAACAAGAATACCCCATCCTAATGAAGGCAAAGTCCGATAGGCACTGTAGTATATTATTAACAAAATATAAATCAGAATAATTTTTCAGAAAATAATCTAACAATATTTATTTATCCTTAAGAGCCTTAAAAATGTTCATTCTTTTTGACTCAATAAGATTTCCACCTTGGAGATGAAGAAGATAAAAAGTCAGCTATAGCCAGCTATTTATGTACAAATACTCAAACAATAAATAATCTTCCTGCAATGCAGGAGACTAGGATTCAATACCCGGATCAGGAAGATCCCGTGGAAAAGGAAATGGCAACCAACTCCAGTAAGTACTCTTGCCTGGAGGATTCCATGGACAGAGGAACCTAGCAGATATAGTTCATGGGATCACAAAAAGTCAGACAAAACTGAGTGACTAACCTTCACTTTCATGTTTCTCAGAGCAGTGTTTATTATAAAATAGAATTTAGAAACATCCTAACTTCTAAGTTCAGCAATAGCAAAATGATTGAATAAATCATGAATTATTTTTAGAGAAGTGCTTTAGATTTCCCTGGCAGTAGAGTGGATAAGAATCCACGTGCCAATGCAGGGGACACAGGTTCAACCCCTGGTCCAGGAAGATCCCACATGTACCCAAGGTGCAACTAAGCCCAAGCACCACAACTACTGAAGCCTGTGTGCTTAGAGCCCATGCTCCACCACAAGAGAAGTCACTGCAATGAAAAGCCTGTTCAGTTCAGTTCAATTCAGTCGCTGAATCATATCCAACTTTTTGCAGCCTCATGGACTGCAACACTCCAGGCTTCCCTGTCCATCACCAACTCCCAGAGCTTGCTCAAACTCATGACCATTGACTCCATGACACCATCCAACCATCTTATCCTCTGTTCCCCTTCTCCTCCCACCTTCAATCTTTCCCAGCATCAGGGTCTTTTCCAATGAGTCAGTTCTTCACATCAGGTGGCCAAGTTATTGGAGTTGCAGCTTCAGCACCAGTCCTTTCAGTGAATATTCAGGACTGATTTTATTTAGGATTGACTGGTTTGATCTTGCAGTTCTGGGGATTCTGAAGAGTCTTCTCTAACATGACAGTTCAAAAGCATCAATTCTTTGGGGCTCAGCTTTCTTTATGGTCTGATTCTCACATCCATACATGACTACTGGAAAAATCACAGCTTTGACTAGACAGACCTTTGTTGGCAGAGTAATGTCTCTTCTTTTAATATGCTGTCTAGGTTGGTCAGAACTTTTCTACCAAGGAGAAAGCATCTCTTAATTTCATGGCTGCAGTCACCATCTGCACTGATTTTGGAGCCTAAGAAAATAAAGTCTGTCAGTGTTTCCTTTGTTTCCCCATCTATCTGCCATGAAGTGATGGGACGGGATGCCATGGTCTTTGTTTTTTAAATGTTAAACTTTAAGCCAGCTTTTTCACTCTCCCCTTTCACTTTCATCAAAATGCTCCTTAGTTCCTCTTCGTTTCTGCCATAAGGGTGGTATTATCTGCATATTTGAGGTTATTGATATTTCTCCTTGCAATCTTGATTCCAGCTTGTGCTTCATCCAGCCCAGCATTTCACATGATGTACTCTGCATATAAGTTACATAAGCAGTGCGACAATACACAGCCTAGACAGACTCCTTTCCCAATATGGAGCTAGTCCATTGTTCCATGTGCAGTTCTAATTCTTGCTTCTTGACTTGTATACAGATTTCTCAAGAGGCAGGTCAGGTGGTCTGATATTTCCATCTCTTAAAGAATTTTAAATAGTTCTTGCAACCCACAAAGTCAAAGGCTTTGGCATAGTCAAGAAAGCAGAAGTAGATGTTTATCTGGTATTCTCTTGATTTTTCTTTGATCCAAAGATGTTGGCAATTTGGTCACTTGCTCCTCTGCCTTTTTAAAATTCAATTTGAACCTCTGTAAGTTCTCAGTTCATGTAGTGTTGAAGCCTAGCTTGGAGAATTTTGAGATTATTTGCTGAGTGAGGCCCCAGAGAAGCGTTCTGATGGCTGCAGCTCCAGTGGCATCTGATTCCAGCCTCATGAGGGATCCTGAGACAGATCACCCAGCCAAGTTGCTTCCAGATCACTGACCCTCAGAAATTCTGCAAGATTTGGAGTATCTAGGAGTCTCCAGCAGAGGCCTGAGTCGGCAGTGGCCTGCTGCTGGGTTAGGGGCACTGAATGCAACATTGTGTGCACAAATCCTTTTGAAGGAGGTCTCCATTATCTTCATTACCCCCAGCATAATTTGGCCTTAAGCCAAACAACAGAGAGAGAACACAGCCCCGCCTATCAACAGAAAATTGTATTAAAGATTTACTGCAGATGGTGACTGCAGCCATGAAATTAAGAGACGCTTACTCCTTGGAAGAAAAGTTATGACCAACCTAGATAGCATATTCAAAACCAGAGATATTACTTTGCCAACTAAGGTCCGTCTAGTCAAGGCTATGGTTTTTCCTGTGGTCACGTATGGATGTGAGAGTTGGACTGTGAAGAAGGCTGAGCACCGAAGAAGTGATGCTTTTGAACTGTGGTGTTGGAGAAGACTCTCGAGAGTCCCTTGGACTGCAAGGAGATCCAACCAGTCCATTCTGAAGGAGATCAACCCTGGGATTTCTTTGGAAGGAATGATGCTAAAGCTGAAACTCCAGTACTTTGGCCACCTCATGCGAAGAGTTGACTCATTGGAAAAGACTCTGATGCTGGGAGGGATTGGGGGCAGGAGGAGAAGGGGACGACCGAGGATGAGATGGTTGGATGGCATCACTGACTTGATGGGCATGAGTCTGAGTGAACACTTGGAGTTGGTGATGGACAAGTAGGCATGGCGTGCTGCGATTCATGGGGTCGCAAAGAGTTGGACACGACTGAGCAACTAAACTGAGCATTGCCCCAATCATCAGAACAAGGCCCAGTTTCCCTCACAATCAATCTCTCATCAGGAAGCTTCCATAGCCTCTTATCCTTATCCATCAGAGGCCAGACAGACGGAAAACCACAATCACAGAAAACTAACCAAACTGATCACATGGATCACAGCCTTGTCTAACTCAATGAAACTATGAGCCATTCCATGTAGGACCACCCAAGATGGTCACCATGACCATGATCTTGCTGGAGAGTTCTGACAAAACATGGTCCACTGAAGAAGCGAATGGCAAACCACTTCAGTATTCTTGCCTTGGGAACCCCATGAACAGTACGAATAGCTCATCTTTCACAACAAACTAGCCCCCACTCACCACAACTAGAGAAAACCCAGGCAGCAGCAAAGACCTAGAACAACAACAGCAAAAATGGTATTGAAATCTTTGAACAATGACCAAAATGGGAGAAGATCTTAAAAACGCTGGTTGCTGAAAGTGTACTGATGAAGCAACAAAGAAGTTGTGAGGTATACTGGCAAAGAAGCCCTTAGGCTCTGCTGGCCATTCCCATTCCTTCATTTCTCTTTCATGGAAAAATGTGTTGTGTATTACCTGTCAACTCAGAATCAGCCCTCTGTATAATGACTTATCTTTACTGTACTGACAGCTAATACCTCTTTCTGACTCAACTGTAGGTTCTTTCTGGATTCTTACTTTGTAGTAGGTTTTGCTGGATTTTGCCTTGTGATGGTATTTTGCTATTGACCACAGTCTCCCACACAGAGGAATCGAGATCAAAGTGATAGTTTTTTTTTTCTTTTGGTGGGGGCCAGCTGGGGAGGAGTTGGTTTGTTTTACTCCCTGTGGTGGGTTTCTCTGGATTCTGTGTGGTGACAATATTTCACTATTGAAAACAATCTACCAGATGGAAGATCCATGCAAGGTGATAGCTTTAGAAAAGAAGCGAGTGGGAAAGAGCAACTGGCTTTTGGTTCAAGGCTGGTAGTTTTGGTCTGAAAGCCTGAGATGCCACCTCTTCAAATGAGCTGATCTGTAAGGATACATTTAACTCCATGTCATGTAGCCACACAAAGTTCAGAATTAAATTATGTGGTATAGCTTGCTTGTATCCCATGAGAGACGCCACTCTGTCTAAATTGAGACCAAATTCTGGACTAAAAATTTTGATACCTTTATGTGTATGTCACTTATTGTTCTGCAACAGCCAAGAGTCTTAAGTTTCTACTCATTAATCAAAACAACCAGGGAAGCTATTTCTAGCACACATCTAGATGTCCTGTTGGGTCATAACCTTTACTCTTCTAACCTCAAACCACTTTTCTTATTTTAAAATTTAGAATTTCACCCAACAACTGATTACCAAGTATCGCCATCCATTTCTATCAACTTGTTCAGTTTCCATAAAACAATCATCTCTGTATCATAACAGCCCTTCTTTGTAGATCCATTTAGGTGTTTCATTACATTTTCCTCCACTGTTTAAAAAAAATAGAAGATGGAAAGAATCATATGCTAATATTAACAATTAATGTAAATTAATTAATTTACAATTAATGTAAATATGGAGAGAGCATGAAATGAAAGAAAGGAGGTGACACTTAAGTCTGGATTGGCTGCATATTTGAAGTAAGCTGGTTCATTATGTATTTAATTTTTAAGGAAGAGAGACCATTTTTTTTGAACCTATGAAATATCTAGGGCAACTTTATTCAAACTACCAAAATTTGGAAGCAATCAAGATAACCTTCAACAGGTGAATGGACAAACTGGTTCATCCTGGCAATGGAGTACTATTCAGCACTAAAAACAAATGAGCTACCGACACATGAAGCAACACGGAGGAAACGTAAATGCTCATTAGTAAGTGAAAGGAGTCAGTCTGAAAAGGCTACATGCTGTATGATTCTAACTATATGACAAAAAGGCAAAACTATGGAGACAGTAAAAGATCAGTGTTGCTGGAGGGTGGACGTGGGATGAGAGATGAGTAGATGGAGCACAAGGGATTTTATACCACAATGATGGAAATGTTATCATAAATTTGTCTAAATCCATGGAATGCATGACACCAAGACTGAGGCCTGATGTAAACTATGGATTTGGGGTGACTGATGTGTCTCTATAGATTCGTCAGATGTAGCAAATCTTTTGCTCTGTGTGATAGTGGGGAGGCTATGGGGTATGGGAGCAGGGAAGAGAGGGAAATCTCTGTACCTTCCCCACTCCACCTTCCCCAGAAAGAAAAATCTATGAAATGCTTGTGAGACACTGATGATTATACATTCAAACTTCCCTGGTCGTCCAGTGGTTAAGAATCCGCCTGCCAACACAGGAGACGTGGCTTCTATCCCTGCCCTCAGAAGATCCCACAGGCTGTGTAGCCCACACTCTACAGCCTGCACTCTGCAACCACTGAGCTCACAAACCATAGCTCTGGAAGCATGTGTCCCCTAGGCCTGTGCTCCACAACAGGAGAAGCCACTGCAATGAGAAGCCCATGCACCACAATGAAGAGCAGCCCCTGCCCACCGCAAGCAGAGAAAGCCCATGCATAGCAACAAAGACCCAGCACGGCAAAAATTAAAATAAGCAAATAAATAACAATTTTAAACATGAAGTGCTGTAATAGAGGAAATGAGATTTTTAAAGTTATAGATTGAGATTCACATTAATAAAATGTCCCATTGACCCCTTATAATATTTCTTAGACTTATAAATCACATGATAATGTTCTTCAATTTAATCAAGAAAATAAGAACAATTTTTCTTGTCAATTTTTAAAAATAACTTATAAAACACTACCAGAGTTATGATCTCCTTCCCACCCCTTGCAAATCAAGTCCTTTTGCTTCATTAAATTGTCTGTTTATTAAAACTTCAATGAAATTAAGAGAAATAGAATTTGAGGTAAAAAATACATCTATAAAATTAATTCATACTGCATATTATTAATATTTAATTTTTATTTTGATACTCATATAACAACCAGAGCTTAAAATGCTGAAGTATTCTTTCTAAACATAAAGAACTTTAGAATTCTTTGTTTGTTTTCTGGAAGAGACTTCTCTTGTTGCCTTTTATACAGTCTACTTTATTTTTTTTAATTTTACTTTATATTACTTTACAATACTGTATTGGTTTTGCCATACAGTCTACTTTCAATTGCACTCTTAGGGAAGCTGTGGGTATAAAAGTACCAAATTGCATCTGAATGAAATCTATTTCCTACCCTCACCAAGCATACTTATACTGTGTGTGCAATTCCCATTCTTGAGTCCCATCTTTGCATGAAGGCTTTCATTATATGTGGACAACAGAAATGAAGTCCATCATGTGTCAATATTAAAACAAAAGTATTGACTTTTTATGGACATTTTTCTCTAAAATGTATTGCTGATATCCTTCCCTCGCCAAGTTTGCAGAACATAATGACAAACATTATTAACTATTTGATATCATTACCATATTATGCCATTTGGTACAATACTCTTAGAGGCTAATCAAACATAGGTATAGGGTTTTACAGATTTATTTATTTACATTTACTAACAACAAATTAACTTAAAAAAATTTGGCATTTATTTTTTCTATATTTTTGTTTCTTCTCTTATCTTTACTAATAATACTTTACTTTTTACTACTTTTAAACTAGCTTGTAAAGTAAGATTTAATAGGCTTTAAAGTAAGGACCTGAGGAACTCTGCTAGGAATAATTATGAGCTTGCAGATCTAATTTTAGCAACTTCGATGCCTTTTGGTGTTAGATGTCTTCTGTGGGACTGAAATTACTGAAGGATGACAGCTGGAAAAGTGAATGTTATCAGAAGGCCCTTTGGTTTACCAATGACTTTATGAAAGTGAAAGTGAAAGTCATTCAGTCGTGTCTGACTCTGCAACCCCATGGACTGTCAGTTCAGTTTAGTTTAGTTCAGTTCAGTTCTGTCGCTCAGTCGTGTCCGACTCTTTGCGATCCCATGAATCACAGCACGCCAGGTCTCCCTGTCCATCACCAACTCCCGGATTTCACTCAGACTCATGTCCATAGAGTCCGTGATGCCATCCAGCCATTTCATCCTTGGTCGTCCCCTTCTCCTCCTGCCCCCAATCCCTCCAGGCATCAGGGTCTTTTCCAATGAGTCAACTCTTCACATGAGGTGGCCAAAGTACTGGAGCTTCAGCTTTAGCATCATTCCTTCCAAAGAAATCCCAGGGCTGATCTCCTTCAGAATGCACTGATTGGATCTCCTTGCAGTCAAAGGGACTCTCGAGAGTCTTCTCCAACACCACAATTCAAAAGCATCAATTCTTCTGCGCTCAGCCTTCTTCACAGTCCAACTCTCACATCCATACATGACCACAGAAAAACCATAGCCTTGACTAGACGGATGTTAGTTGGCAAAGTAATGTCTCTGCTTTTGAATATACTATCTAGGTTGGTCATAACTTTTCTTCCAAGGAGTAAGCATCTTTTAATTTCGTGGTTGCATTCACCATCTGCAGTGATTTTGGAGCCCAAAAAAATAAAGTCTGACACTGTTTCTAGTGTTTCCCCATCTATTTCCCATGAAGTGATGGAACCAGATGCCATGATCTTCGTTTTCTGAATGTTGAGCTTTAAGCCAACTTTTTCACTCTCCTCTTTCACTTTCATCAAGAGGNTGGACAGGGAGGCCTGGCGTGCTGCGATTCATGGGGTCACAAAGAGTCAGACACAACTGAGCAACTGAACTGAACTGAATGAGGCAAAAGACCTATACTCCAAAAACTATAAGTTGTTGATGCAAATACTGAAGATGACACAAACCAATGGAAAGATATGCTGTGTTACTGGATTGAAATAAAGTATTCTAGAAATTAGTGTACTATCAAAGGCAATCCACAGATTTAATGAAATTCCTAGCAAATTATCAATGGCATTTTTGGCAGAACTAGAACAAATTTTTTTCCCTTAATCTGTATGGAAACTCAAAAGCCCCTGAATAGCCAAAGCAATCTTGAAAAAGAAAAATGGAGCTGGAGGAATCAGGTTCCCTGGCTTCAGACCATATTACAAAGCTTTAGCCATCAAAACAGTATGGTACTGGTGCAAAAACAGAAATGTAGATCAATAGAATCAAAGAGAAAGCCCAGAAATAAGCCCACACACCTATGGCCACTTAGTCTAAGACAAGAGAGGCAGGAATATACAATGGAGAAAAGACAGTCTTTTCAATAAATGGTGCTGGGAAAACTGGACAGTTACATGTAAAAAAAAAAAAAAGAAATTAGAACACTATAGCACACACACAAAAATAAAGTCAAAGTGGTTTAAAGACCTAAATGTAAAACAAGATACTATAAAGCACCTAGATGAAAACATAGATTACTCCTTGAAATAAATCACAGAAATATCTTTTTGGATCCATCTCTCAGAGTAATGAAGGTAAAAACAAAAATAAACAAATGGGACCTAATTCAGCCTAAAAGCTTTTGATGACAAAGGTCTGAATAGTCAAAGCTATGGTTTTTCCAGTAGTCCTGTACGAATGTTAGAGTTCAACCATCGAGAAGGCTGAGTGCCAAAGAACTGATGCTTTCAAGTTGTGGTGCTGGAGAAGACTCTTGAGAGTCTCTTGGAGTGCAGGGAGATCAAACCAGTCAATCCTAAAAGAAATCAACCCTGAATATTCAATGGAAGGACTGTCCTGAAATTGAAGCTCTAATCCTTTGGCCACCTGATGCAAAGAGCCAATCATTGGGAAAGACTTTGACCTTGGAAAACATTGAAGGCAGGAGGAGAAGGGGATGGCAGAAGATGAGATGCTTGGATAGCACCAGCGACTCAATGGACATGAGTTTGAGCAAACTCTGGGAGATAGTGAAGGACAGGGAAGCCTGGTGTTCTGCAGTCCATAGGGTCACAAAGAGGTGGACATGACTTAGTGACTGAATAACAACAACAAAGCAAAAGAAATCATTTTTTTAAAAAATGAAAAGAGAACCTAGAGCTTGGGAGAAAATATTTGCAAATGATATGACCAATAAGAGATTAATCTCCAAAATATACAATACACACAGCTCATACAATTTAATATATAAAAACCAAATGACCAAATCATTAAATGAGCAAACAATGTAACAGACATTTCTCCAAAGATGTACAGATGGCCAAAAAGTACATGAAAATATGCTCATATTTGCTCATATTTCTAGTTCTAGAGCATAGAACTAGAATAATTCTCTAGTTATTAGAGAAGTACAAATAAAAACTGCAATGAACTATCCCCTCAAATGGGTCAGTATGACCATCATCAAAACATCTACAATAAATGCTAGAGAGGGTGTGGAGAAAAGGGAACCCTCCTACACTGTCAGCAGGAATGTAAATTGATACAGTCACTATGAAAAACAAAATGGAAGTTCCTTTAAAAACTAAAGACTACAGCTACTGGGACTTCCCTGGCAGTCCACTGCAGTGGGCACAGGTTTGATTCCTTTTGGGGGAACTGGGATCCTGCATGCCATGCAGTGTGTGCATGTTTCTTTTTAATTAATTAATTTAGAAAAGAGATTTACCATATAATCTGCTATCCCACTCCTGGGCATATATCCGGAGAAAATCATAATTTGAAAAGATACATGTGCCCCATTATTCATTGCAGCACTATTTACAATAGCCAAGACATGGAAACAAGTGTCCATGAACAGATTAATGGATAAGGAATTATGGTATATATACACAACAGAGTATTTGTCATAAAAAATGAAATAATGCCATTTGCAGCAACATGCATGGACCTAGAGATTATTATACTAAGTGGAAAGTCAGGAAAACAAATACCATATAATATCACTTATATGTGGGCTGTAAAGTATCACACAAAATGAACTTATTTACAAAACAGAAATAGACTCACAGACCTAGAAAACAAACTATGGTTATTAAAAGCAAGGAGAGGGATAAATTAAGTTTGGATTAAAATATACACACTACTATATATAAAATAGATAACCTAAAGGGACCTACTGTATAGCACAGAGAATTATACTCAATATCTGTAATAACTTACAGTTGAAGAGAATGGGGGGAAAAATACACACACATACACATATATGTATTACTTTGCTATATACCTCAAACTAGCACATCATCATAAATCAACATTTCAGTTTAAAAAATTGTTTAAACAACTAATCTCAAAAATATATAAGCAACTCTTGCAGCTCAATTCCAGAAAAATAAACGACCCAATCAAAAAATGGGCCAAAGAACTAAATAGACATTTCTCCAAAGAAGACATACAGATGGCTAACAAATACATGAAAAGATGCTCAACATCACTCATTATCAGAGAAATGCAAATCAAAACCACAATGAGGTACCATCTCACGCCAGTAAGAATGGCTGTGATCCAAAAGTCTATAAGCAATAAATGCTGGAGAAGGCCTGGAGAAAAGGGAACCCTCTTACACTGTTGGTGGGAATGCAAACTAGTACAGCCACTATGGAGAACAGTGTGGAGATTCCTTAAAAAACTGGAAATAGAACTGCCTTATGACCCAGAAATCCCACTGCTGGGCATACACACCGAGGAAACCAGAATTGAAAGAGACACATGTACCCCAATGTTCATCGCAGCACTGTTTATAATAGCCAGGACATGGAAGAAACCTAGATGTCCATCAGCAGATGAATGGATAAGAAAGCTATGGTACATATACACAATGGAGTATTACTCAGCCATTAAAAAGAATACATTTGAATCAGTTCTAATGCGGTGGATGAAACTGGAGCCGATTATACAGAGTGAAGTAAGCCAGAAAGAAACACACTAATACCGTATACAAATGTATATATATGGAATTTAGAAAGATGGTAAAGATAACCTTGTATGTGAGACAGCAAAAGAGACACAGATGTATAGAACAGTCTTTTGGACTCTGTGGGAGATGGAGAGGGTAGGAGGATTTTAGAGAATGGCATTCAAACATGTATAATATAAGAAACAAATCGCCAGTCCAGGTTTGATGCAGGATACAGGATGCTTGGGGCTGGTGCACTGAAACGACCCAGAGGGATAGTACAGGGAGAGAGGAGGGAGGGGGATTCAGGATGGGGAACATGTGTACACCCGTAGTGGATTCATGTTGATGTATGGCAAAACCAATACAATATCGTAAAGTAATTAGCCTCCAATTAAAATAAATAAATTTAAAGTAAAAATAAAAATAGAAAAATAAATAAATAAAAAGTTGTTTAAAAAAGAATGTCAATATCACTAACGATCTGGGAAATTGAAGTCAAAACCACAAAGTTATTATCTCAAACATGTCAGAAAGGCTGTTATGAAAAATCCAAAGAATAGCAAGTGTTATTAGCAAAGATGTGGAAGAACAGGGAACACTTGTACACTGTTGGTGGGAATGTCAATTCGTACAGCCACTATTAAAAACA
Source organism: Aepyceros melampus (assembly GCA_006408695.1). Lineage (NCBI taxonomy): Eukaryota > Metazoa > Chordata > Mammalia > Artiodactyla > Bovidae > Aepyceros > Aepyceros melampus. The sequence goes on along the minus strand of SJXQ01010093.1, from coordinate 16,626 downwards.
GTATTGAGGTTTCTCAAAAAAATTAAAAATAGAACTACTGTATGATACATCAATTCCACTTCTAGGTATTTATCTGAAGAAAATAAAAACACCAGTTCAAACAGATACATGTATCCCCAAATGCACTGCAGCATTATTTCCAATATCTAAAATACAGAAGCAGCCCAAATGTCAGCAACAGTTGTATGGATAAAGAAAAGGTGAAAAAAAAAAATATATATATATATAATGGAATATTATCCAGTTATACGGAGAAGGCAATGGCGCCCCACTCCAGTACTCTTGCCTGGAAAATCCCATGGATGGAGGAGCCTGGAAGGCTGCAGTCTATAGGGTCGCTGAGGGTTGGACACGACTGAGCGACTTCACTTCACTTTTCACTTTCATGCACTGGAAAGGAAATGGCAACCCACTCCGGTGTTCTTGCCTGGAGAATCCCAGGGACGGGGGAGCCTGGTGGGCTGCCATCTATGGGGTCGCACAGAGTCGGACACGACTGAAGCGACTTAGCAGCAGCAGCAGCATCCAGTTATAAAAAAGATTGAAGTCTTGCCGTCTGTGATGACAGGATGGGCCTTGAGGGCATTGCGCCAAGTGAGATGTGCCAGACAAATACTGCATGATCTCCCTTACATCATGAATCTAACAAAACAACAACAACTGAAACCAAAAAATATGACCTCATAGAGACTGAATTGATGGTTCCAGTGGTGGTAGAGTAGGGAGATGACATACATAGGTGAAAGGGTAAAAAAGGTAAAAAATTTAAAAAAAAACAATTTTTTTAAAGAAACTTAGTCTATCAGGTGGTATGAAGTGAACCACAAAGACAAATTTTGAAATGCAGTGATATGCAGATTTAATACTATTGGAACTGAGAGGAGATAGGATCTGCTAGAGGACTGGGAAAGCTTCAGGAAGACAAAGAATCTGGATAATCACTGTGGACCTTTCAAGAGGTAGAAGAAGAACATGTGTTTTAAGGTGTTTTATAGGAAATGGAAAGATGTTCCTGCTGTTAAAAATATACATCCAATTATTTCCAGCTGATTCAAGACAATGATTTCATGTACAGCTCTTAGTGATTCTACTGGCAAGAAAAACTAAGTTTAGCATGGAAGAGAGTTAGCTATTTCCCCATAACCTTGTTTAAGAGGATACAATGAAAGTAAGTCTTAGATCAAATTCTGCCTAGCACATATATTTGTTAAGCATTATTGCAACTTCTGCTGTGGCAGCCACTGAAGAACAGCCGCCATGGCTCTCCGTTACCAAATGGCTGTGGGCCTCAACAAGGGCCTCCATGTGACTGAGAACGTGAGCAAGCTGAGGCATAGCCGCTGCTGTGGGCACCTCACCGAACACACCAGGTTCATGTGGGACGTGATCTGGGAGGTGTGCAGCTTCAACCCTTATGGCGACAGGACATGGAGCTGCTCAAGGTCTCCAAGGACAAGTGGGCACTCAAGTTCATCAAGTAAAGCTTGGGGACACACATCCACGCCAAGAGGAAGAGAGAGGAGCTGAGCAACGTCCTGGTCACCATGAGGAAAGGGGCAGCCAAAAAGGATTGAGCCCTTCCCTTCTGTGCACAATACATCTTTCCAGAGGGGAAAAAAAAAGAAACGTGTTATTATAAGCAAGCACAAAACTGTCCATACAACTTGTTTTGTCAGCCTGATAAAGTCCTAGTCCATTACCAGTATGAGTGATTTGATCACACTCTGTATGACAGGTTGACTAATAGATGAGATGTGATAATATTCCTTTAAACAGACAGTTCAGTTCAGACACTCAGTCGTGTCTGACTCTTTGAATCCCATGAACCACAGCACACCAGGCCTCCCTGTCCATCACCAACTCCCGGAGTTCACCGAAACCCATGTCCATTGAGTCGGTGATGCCATCCAGCCATCTCATCCTCTGTGGTCCCCTTCTCCTCCTGCCCTCAATCTTTCCCAGCATCAGCGTCTTTTCAAATGAGTCAGCTCTTTGCATCAGGTGGCCAAAGTATTGGGGTTTCAGCTTCAGCATCAGTCCTTCCAATGAACACCCAGGACTGATCTCCTTTAGGATGGACTGGTTGGATCTCCTTGCAGTCCAAGGGACTCTCAAGAGTCTTCTCCAACACCACACTTCAAAAGCATCAATTCTTTGGTGCTCAGCTTTCTTCACAGTCCAACTGTCACATCCATACATGACCACTGGAAAAACCATAGCCTTGACTAGACGGACCTTAGTCGGCAAAGTAATGTCTCTGCTTTTGAATATGCTATCTAGGTTGGTACTCCTTCCAAGGAGTAAGCGTCTTTTAATTTCATGGCTGCAATCACCATCTGGAGTAATTTTGGAGTCCCCAAAAATAAAGTCAGCCACCGTTTCCACTGTTTCCCATGAAGTGGTAGGGCTGGATGCCATGATCTTAGTTTTCTGAATGTTGAGCTTTAAGCCAACTTTTTCATTCTCCTCTTTCACTTTCATCAAGAGGCTCTTCAGTTCTTCACTTTCTGCCATAAAGATGGTGTCATCTGCATATCTGAGGTTATTGATATTTCTCCCAGCTATCTTGATTCCAGCTTGTGCTTCTTCCAGCCCAGCGTTTCTCATGATGTACTCTGCATATAAATTAAATAAGCAGGGTGACAACATACAGCCTTGACGTACTCCTTTTCCTATTTGGAACCAGTCTGTTGTGCCATGTCCAGTTCTAACCGTTGATTCCTGACCTGCATACAGGTTTCTCAGGAGGCAGGTCAGGTGGTCTGGTATTCCCATCTCTTTCAGAATTTTCCACAGTTTATTGTCATCCACACAGTCAAAGGCTTTGGCATAGTCAATAAAGCAGAAATAGATGTTTTCCTGGAACTCTCTTGCTTTTTCAATGACCCAGAGGATGTTGACAATTTGATCTCTGGTTCCTCTGCCTTTTCTAAAACCAGCTTGAACACCTGGAAATTCATGGTTCACGTATTGTTGAAGCCTGGCTTGGAGAATTTTGAGCTTTACTAGTGTGTGAGATGAGTGCAATTGTGTGGTAGTTTGAGCATTCTTTGGCATTGTTTTTCTTTGGGATTGGAATGAAAACTGACCTTTTCCAGTCCTGTGGCCACTGCTGAGTGTTCCAAATTTGCTGGCATACTGAGTGCAGCACTTTCACAGCATCATCTTTCATAATTTGAAATAGCTCAACTGGAATTCCATCACCTCCACTAGCTTTGTTCATAGTGATGTTTTCCTAAGGCCCACTTGACTTCACATTCCAGGACATCTGGCTCTAGGTGAGTGATCACACGATCATGATTATCTTGGTTGTGAAGATCTTTTTTGTACAGTTCTTCTGTGTACTCTTGCCACCTCTTCTTAATATCATCTGCTTCTCTTATGTCCATACTATTTCTGTCCTTTTTTGAGCCCATCTTTGCATGAAATATTCCCTTGGCATCTCTAATTTTCTTGAAGAGATCTCTAGTCTTTCCCATTCCCTTATTTTCCTCTATTTCTTTACATTGATTGCTTATTTCTCCTTGATATTCTTTGCAAGTCTGCATTCTGATGCTTGTATCTTTCTTTTTCTCCTTTGCTTCTCTTCTGTTCACAGCTATTTGTAAGTCCTCCTCAGACAGTCATTTTGCCTTTTTTCATTTCTTTTTCTTGGGGATGATCTTGATTTCTGTCTCCTGTACAATCTCATGAACCTCCATCCACAGTTCATCAGGCAATCCATCTATTAGATCTAGTCCCTTAAATCTATTTCTCGCTTCCACTGTATAATCATAAGGGATTTGATTTAGGTCATAACTGAATTGTCGAGTGGTTTTCCCCACTTTCTTCGATTAAGTCTGAATTTGGCAATAAGGAGTTAATGATCTGAGTCACAGTCAGCTCCTGGTCTTGTTTTTGCTGACTTTAGCTGCAAAGAATATAATCAATCTGATTTCGGTGTTGGCCATCTGGTGATGTCCATGTGTAGAGTCTTCTCTTGTGTTGTTCAGACAAGAAACAACCATAACGATGGTTAGGCCCAAAGTCTGGCCGTGGAACCACTGGGGGTTGCTAGGCAGTGCCCTGAAGAGCCAGACCTGAGATACACTGGGCTAAAGAATGTAGTCAAGGAGGTAGAAGACTTATATGCTGACAACTATAAAACATTAATACAGGAAATTGAAAGTGAAGTCGCTCAGTCATATCTGATGCTTTGCAACCCCATGGACTGTAGCCTACCAGGCTCCTCTGTCCATGGAATTTTCTAGGCAAGAGTACTGGAGTGGGTTGCCATTACCTTCTCCAAGGGATCTTCTGGACCCAGGGATAGATCCCAGGTCTCCTGCATTGCAGGCAGATGCTTTATCATCTGAACCACCAGGGAAACCCTAAGGAAATTGAAGAGGATTCAAAAAAATGGAGAGAGCCCGTGCTCTTGGACGGGAAGAGTCAATATTTTGAAGATAGTCATACTACCCAAAGCATCCCTGTCAAATTACCCATGACAGTTTTCACACAAATGAAATAATCCTAAACTTTCTATGGAACTATAAAGCACCCAGAATTGCCACAGCAAAACTGAAAAAAAAAAAAAAAAAAAAAAGAACAGAGCAGGAGGCATAACCCTGTGTCAGATTTCAGACAATACCACAAAGTTACAGTAATCAAAACAATGTAGCATTGGCACAAAAATGGATCAATGGAACAGAACAGAGAGCAGGGAAATAAACCCACACACCTAAAGGTACTTAATCTTTGACAAAGGAGGCAAGAATATACAATGAATAAAGTCTCTGCAGCAAGTGGTGTTGGGAAAGCTGGACAGCTACATGTACATCAGTGAAATTAGAACACCCTCACCCCATAGACAAAAATAAACTCAAAATGGCTTAAAGACTTAAACATAACACATGACACCATAAAACTCCTAGAAGAGAACATGGGCAAAATATCTCTGACATAAATTGTAGCAATATTGTCTTTAAGTTAGTCTCCCAAGGCAATAGAAATAAAAGCAAAAATAACCAAATAGGACCTAATCAAATTTACAAGTTTTATACATCAAAGGAAATCATAAACAATAAGACAACCTACAAACAGGGGAGAAAATATTTGCAAATGATATAATTGACAAGGACTTACTTTCCAAAATATACAAACAGTGCATACAATTCAACAACAACCCAATTAAAAAATGGACTTAAGATCTAAGTAGACATTTCCCCAAAAAAGGAATACAGATGGCCAATAGCATGAAAAGATGTTCGACTTCACTAATTATTAGAGAAATGCAAACCAAAGCTATAGTGAGTTACCACCTCATATCAGTCAGAACGGACAGCATTGAAAAAAAGTCGAATACTGGAGAAAAAGGTATCCTCCTACACTGTTGGTGGGAATGTAAACTGGTACAGCCACTACAGAAAACAGTATGGAGGTTCCTCAGAAAACTAAAAATAGAATTACCATATGATCTAGTAATCCCACCCCTGGACATATATCCAGACAAAACTATAATACGAACATACGCATGCACCCCTCTGTCCCCAGCAGCACTATTCACAAGAGCCAACACATGGACACAGGCTAAACATTCACCAGCAGATGAAGGTATGAAGATATGGTACATGTGTACAATGGATACCACCCAAGCCATAGAAAAGAACAAAATACTGCCATTTGTAGCAACACGGATGGAACTAGACATTATCATACTAAGTGAGGTAGATAAAAAAAGACAAATACCACATGATATCACTTATATGTGGAAACTAAAATATGGCCCAAATGAACCTATCCACAAAACAGAAACAGATCCACAGACATACACAGCAGACTTATGGATGCCAAGGGGAGTGGGGTAGGAGAGCGATGGGATGCAAATTTGGGGTTAGCAAATGCAAACTATTATACTAATATATAGAATGGATAAACAAGGTTCTACTGTATAGCACAGGAAACTGATGTATTTAATATCTGTGATAAATCACAATGGAATATCATATAAAGAAGGTATATACATATAAAGGTGCATATATATGTGGCTGAATCACTTTGCTTTATAGCAGAAATTAACACAATAATGTAAATCAAATGTATTTCAATTTAAAAAAAATCTATATTTGCAAAAAAGAAAAAGAAGCCACAAACTGCTACAAAACAATTTCACGGCCTATATCTGATACAGGGCTTGTATCCAGAGTATATAAAGTACTTTTAATTTTTAAAAAAATCTAATTAAAAAATATATTTATAATTGACGGATAATTGCTTTACAATATTATGTTGGTTTCTGCAACACAACACCACGAATCAGACATAGGCATACGTATGTACCCTCCCTCCCGAACCTCCTCCCCAGCTCCCATCCCATTCCACCCCTCTAGGTTATCACAGAGCCCTGGCTTGAGTTCCCCAAGGCATGTAGCAAATTCCCACCAGCTATTTTACATATGGTAGTATGTATGTTTTCATGCTATTCTCCCCATTTTCTCCACCCTCTCCTTCCCCTTAGTGTCCACAAATCTGTCCTCTATGTCTGCGTCCCCATTGCTGCCCTGCAAAGAGGTTATTAGCACCATTTTTCTAGATTCTATATATATGTGTTAGAATACGATATTTATCTTTCTCTTTCTGACTTTCTTCACTCTGCATAATGGGCTCTAGGTTCATCCACCTCATTCCATAGCACTGACTCAAATGTGTTTCTTTTCCTGGCTGAGTAATATTCCATTGTATATATGTACTATAGCTTATTTATCAATTCATCTGTCAATGGACATCTAGGTTGCTTCCATGTCCCACCTATTGTAAACAGTGCTGCAGTGAACACTGGGGTACATATGTGTCTTGGGAAGTAACTTATTTTTTTAAATAAGCAAAAAGTTTTAACAGAAAACTCATTAAAGAAGATATGCAAACAAATGAACATATTACGAAGTGTTCAACATCATTAATTCGTTTCCCTAATGAAATGACTGGAGAAGGCAATGGCACCCCACTCCAGTACTCTTGCCTGGAAAATCCCATGGACGGAGGAGCCTGGTCGGCTGCAGTCCATGGGGTCGCTAAGAGTCGGACACAACTGAGTGACTTCCCTTTCACTTTTCATTTTCATGCATTGGAGGAGGAAATGGCAACCACTCCAGTGTTCTTGCCTGGAGAATCCCAGGGATGGGGGAGCCTGATGGGCTTCCATCTATGGGGTCACACAGAGTTGGACATGACTGAAGTGACTTAGCAGTAGCAGCAGCAATGAAATGACTAAACTATAATTGGATACAACTACACACTCACTGAAATGGTTAAAATCAATGTGGTTGTTTTTGTTGTTCAGTCACCAAATCTTTTCTGACTCTGCAACTCCATGAACTGCAGCGTGGCAGGATTCCCTGTCCTTCACTATCTCCCAGAGTTTGCTCAAACACATGTCCATTGAGTCAGTGATACAATTCAACTATCTCATCCTCTGTCACCCCTTTCTCCTCCTGCCCTCAACTTTTCTTGGCATCAGGGTCTTGTGCAGTGAGTTGGCTTTTCGTATCAGGTGGCCAAAGTAGTGGAGCTTCAGCATCAGTCCTTCCAATGATGCTATTAAAGTGCTGCACTTGATATGCCAGCAAATTTGGAGAACTCAGGAGTGGCCACAGGACTGGAAAAGGTCAGTTTTCATTCCAATCCCAAAAAAAGGCAACACCAAAAAAATGTTCAGATGACCATACAATTGCATTCATTTCACATGCAGGTTAAAATCAATGTGGTTGTTTTTGTTGTTCAGTCACCAAATCTTTTCTGACTCTGCAACTCCATGAACTGCAGCGTGGCAGGATTCCCTGTCCTTCACTATCTCCCAGAGTTTGCTCAAACACATGTCCATTGAGTCAGTGATACAATTCAACTATCTCATCCTCTGTCACCCCTTTCTCCTCCTGCCCTCAACTTTTCTTGGCATCAGGGTCTTGTGCAGTGAGTTGGCTTTTCGTATCAGGTGGCCAAAGTAGTGGAGCTTCAGCATCAGTCCTTCCAATGATGCTATTAAAGTGCTGCACTTGATATGCCAGCAAATTTGGAGAACTCAGGAGTGGCCACAGGACTGGAAAAGGTCAGTTTTCATTCCAATCCCAAAGAAAGGCAACACCAAAAAAATGTTCAGATGACCATACAATTGCATTCATTTCACATGCTAGCAAGATTATGCTCAAAATCCTTCAAGCTAGGCTTCAGCAGTACGTGAACCCAGAACTTCCAGATGTACAAGCTGGATTTAGAAAAGGCAGAAGAACCAGAAATCAAATTGCCAGCATCCGCTGGATCACACAAAAAGCAAAGGAATTCCAAAAATAATCTACTTATGCTTCATTGACTATGCGAAAGCCTTTGACTGTGTTCAGTTCAGTCACTCAGTTGTGTCTGACTCTTTGCAATCCCATGGACTGCAGCACGCCAGGCTCCCCTGTCCATCACCAACTCCTGGAGCCTACTCAAACTCATGTCTATCATGTCGGTGATGCCATCCAAACATCTCATCCTCTCTCGTCCCCTTCTCCTCCTGCCTTCAATCTTTCTCAGCATCAGGGTCTTTTCAAATGAGTCAGCTCTTTGCATCAGGTGACCAGAGTCTTGGAGTTTCAGTATTGGAGTCCATCCTAAAGGAAATCAGCCCTGGGTGTTCACTGGAAGGACTGATGCTGAAAAGGAGATCAGCCCTGGGTGTTCACTGGAAGGACTGATGCTGAAGCTGAAACTCCAATACTCTGGCCACCTGATGCGAAGTGCTGACTCATTTGAAAAGACCTTGATGCTGGAAAAGATTGAGGGCAGGAGGAGAAGGGGACGACAGAGGATGAGATGGTTGGATGGTATCACCGACGCGATGGACAGGAGTTTAAGTAAGCTCCAGGAGTTGGTGATGGACAGGGAAGCCTGAGCGTGCTGCAATCCTTGGGGGTGCAAAGAGTCAGACACAATTGAGCAGCCGAACTGAATAGTACATAAACAAGTAGGATACCCAGCTTGATAAATTGATTACATTGTGTCTCTCAGGAGATCAAGTCTATTCTACTTTTATATTCTAACGTGGAAATACTAGATTGGCCAAAAGGTTCATTTCTGTTTTTCTGTAAGATGTTATGGAAAAACTGAAACAAACCTTTTGGCCAACCCAATATAAAACTACTCTGTATAAGTCTGGATTCATTTTACAGAAATAGGAAGCCTCCAGCATCCACAGAGGTCAGGTGGAAAAATTCTCTTCTTTACCTATCCTCCTGCCTCAGCCATAGCTTCCAAATGGATGAAGAGTAAAGACTTTTCATCCATTTGGTAATGCAGAGAGCCTCCATTACCATGGAATACAGTTCTCTGTTGGATTTGAGTCTAAGAACACAGGGGCGGAGTATGGAGAGAGGGCTGGGTTATGGCTCAGGGAGCACCATGAAAAGCAGGTGAACCACAGGACGCGACACCAAGACTTGTTCTCTTGCTTGGACTTTGCTATTTGACCGGCCTTTATAATATTCTGGAATTGTTGTACACAATTACTGTCTTCATCTTGTTGCATTCTCATCACATTCTTTCTGCAGCTCAATTCCAAACATGGCGGCTCTTTAGAAACTAAATGTTGAGGAATTAAAATGAGGAGCAAGCTGTGAGATGCATGGAAATTAAAAACTAGGACCAAGATTAGTTGCTATTGGTATAAATTTTGTATGTATATCCAAATAACAATGATGTCCTTTGAGATTGTCTTGGAAAAGTCATTGGAAGAGACTACCTCCCCCCTCAACCAACCAAATCAACAAAAACAACAAGAATGTGGAAATGAGGTAAGTGGAGTTGTTTGGGTAAATGCTTTCTTTCCATTTATTGTGTACCAACTTCTCCTTAAAAAAAAAAAAAAAAAAAAAAAAACAGTTAAAAGATTATAGCCACTAAAACCTGCTTTAGTTAGAACTCGGAGAAGGCAATGGCACCCCACTCCGGTACTCTTGCCTGGAGGATCCCATGGATGGAGGAGCCTGGTAGGCTTCAGTCCATGGGGTCGCTAAGTCGGACCTGACTGAGCGACTTCACTTTCACCTTTCGCTTTCATGCATTGGAGAAGGAAATGGCAACCCACTCCAGTGTTCTTGCCTGGAGAATCCCAGGGACGGGGGAGCCTGGTGGGCTGCCGTCTATGGGGTCGCACAGAGTCGGACACGACTGAAGTGACTTAGCAATTAGTTAGAACTTTATCAAGAAGCATTTAAAGGATACTTCATTTCTAATGCTACCTTATTGGTAAAGTGCCTTTAATTTTATTAAAGCCATTTCGTATCTCTTTCTCACAGGTTTTAATTATAAAAGCTGTCCTTAACATTTTACACATTTACATACAGTTTCCTCCATCACCTAGCCAAGAAAATTTCCAAAAGCATTGCAGTTTTTTAAAAAAACACAATATACATATGGCCATTATTTTCCCATCCTTTTTTAAAAAAAAAAAAATCTTGAATGTATTTTATATTCTGGTTCCATTCTTCTGACTCATACACATTTGTAAACTTTCACATTTCTATTCTTTCTAAGGGCCATTGTTCTTCTTCTTCTGTCTCACTTGAAACATATCCATGAATGAGTAGCAGAGAAAAGCATCTTAGTATGGGATAGCCTGGGGGCTTTGGAGCCATGAAGACTTGTACTTGATGCTGGCACCGGTACCTATCTTGGAGCAGTGATAAGAACACTTCTGTTTCTCTTTCAGCATCTATAAAGTGGAGATAGTAATGGTATCCGCCTTGCAGTGTTGTCCTGGGGATTAAATGAGATGATGTATGTTCCCAAACAGAGCCACCCTCACTCTCCACTTTTTGCCAAGTACTCTCAAAATCTTTTTATATTAACATTAATACCAGCACTAGTTGAACTCCACACCCTGTGCTCAGTAGGTTATATACACTATCTTATTTAATCCTTACAACCACTGTATAAGTCCTAGTATCGTGTCCAGCTTGCAGAGGAGGTAACTAAGACTTAAAAAAAAAAACAATCAAGTTACTTGTTGACTCAAAGTTACTCAGGGGATAAGTGGCAAGATGAGATCCACACGTGCCTTGTCTTCTTTCAGAGCCTGAGCCCTGGTGTACTGACTGACTTCTTGCTGAATTTCTGTATCTGACTGACCTCTGACCTCCCCACTCTTCTTCTGGAGAGAGCATGTTTTCCATCTTGTTCAAGACGCATTTTCTAGCTTTGATTTTATAATGGTTTTATCGTCTCAAATATTTACCAAGTGAAATAAATATAAATTAACAAATTTAATACTGAAATGAACAGGGTGTTTTATTTTTTGGTATAAAATATTTTCCATGAGTTTCCATCTTTTTCTCACACTTCAAATTCTGTAGCCACTTTTTGACAAAGTAGTAACCTTGCTTGCATATTCATAGACCCCTTACGTCATGTTTGAGAGAGTCTAGCATTTCAAATTGTCTCATTTTTTCCCATGCCTTTTTCACACTGTCCATTGGGTTTTTTTTCTCTCCAGCACAATACTTCCTTTTTACTAATCTTAAAACATAAGGCAGTAGAAATTCAGAGTTTTATGTCCCATTTCATCTTCGCCACATGAAAATGGAATAATGGAAAATGATGCTAAATTCTTTGGGCCTTGTGCAGTAGTCTGACTTGGTTGATGATGTTTGACTTCTGAGGCTTGTAAGCCTGCTCTGTGTCCCACACTTGAGCAAGCTGATGGGCAGCTCATGCGCTCCCTCCTTGGTGCCAGACAGTAGTTCAAATCTCACTGCAAGAAGCTTCACCCTGACCTCACCGCTAACCATGATCATACCCACACCACTCCTCTCCTCGTTCTCAAGCCATTTTGAATTGACTGAGGAGCCTCCTCTGCTCTCTCCAGAAAGTCTTGTTAGAAGAATAATAAATTTTTCATACCTCTTGGTGTCATGGAGGCGGCATTAATCTTGACATCAGAACCAAATTTGGTGTGGAGGGTCCATTCTGTTCCTGCAGAGGCTCCATAGCACCTTGTACTGAAGGAAGCCTTGTTCTTCTTCCTCTCATAAATTGCTTTCGGAGTTTGTGATCTTAAAATGTTTGTTACCAGAAATTGCTCGACTACCTGACCACTATTCTAATGCTGACTCCTAAATGTCCCTTGAACTCCCTGTATCTCATTTTTTTGGGGGGGGGGGGGCTTTATTGGTGTGGACCAAAAAATTCTCACCTGCCTATGGCTCAGAGGTTAAAGTGTCTGCCTCCAGTGCAGGAGACCTGGGTTCGATCCCTGGGTCAGGAAGATCCCCTGGAGAAGGAAATGGCAATCCACTCCAGTATTCTTGCCTGGAGAATCCCATGGACAGAGAAGCCTAGTAGGTTACAGTCCACGGGGTTGCAAAGAGTCGGACACAATTGAGCGACTTCACCTTCAATATTATTAACATTTGCCTTTCTTCTGTGTTTATGATTTTAATTTGGGTTGCTTCTTGCTCCAGTTTCTATAGTGCACTCTTTATTCACTTTCAGTTCATTTCAGTCCAGTTGCTCAGTCGTGTCTGACTCTTTGCGTCCCCATGAATCGCAGCACTCCAGGCCTCCCTGTCCATCACCAACTCCCGGAGTTCACCCAAACTCATGTCCACAGAGTCGATGATGCCATCCAGCCATCTCATCCTCTGTCGTCCCCTTTTCCTCCTGCCCCGAATCCCTCCCAGCATCAGAGTCTTTTCCAGTGAGTCAACTCTTCCCATGAGGTGGCCAAAGTACTGGAGTTTCAGCTTTAGCATCATTCCTTCCAAAGAAATCCCAGGGCTGATCTCCTTTAGAATGGACTGGTTGGATCTCCTTGCAGTCCAAGGGACTCTCAAGAGTCTTCTCCAACACCACAGTTCAAAAGCATCAATTCTTCAGTGCTCAGCCT
>SJXQ01010092.1:107526-168920 GCA_006408695.1 Aepyceros melampus | reverse complement strand
TGGCCAGAGGTCGGGCTACAGGAGCAAGTCCAGGACGGGGCGGCGCTCCAGCACCTCCACCCCCACCCTCTCCAGCGGGAAGCTGGAATCCCGCTGAGGACAGGCTAAAAATAACCCGCTTTACACTTGTGGCGCAACAGGCCTAGCCGCAAAAAGGAGAAAGGAAACAAGGTCCCAGCCGGGGAATCCACCTCAGGTGAGAGCGAGGTCCTCGAGCTGACCACCCGGGGGCGCCGCCCGCGAGCAGCGCCGCACAAGGGCCATGTGGGCTCCCTCCAGCTGCAGGAACGCCCGGGCGGCCACGCGAGCCACGGGCTCTGACACGCGCGTGAGGACAGACACAGGTGCGCCGTGGGGCCTGGGTCTTCTAAATGCTCGCTTTTTCTTGGTTTGGGGATCAGTGTTTGGTTAAGACGACGAGACCGTGATTTCGGCTCCAGACTCCATCAGGCACGTCTGAACCTCCGGAGCCCCGGAGGGTCTCAGAAACCAGGCCTGCTGAGCGCGGCTCCTCGGGTGGGAGCTCACACACGCCCGAGGCCTCACAGACTCCGGACGGTGTCTCATCACCCGAGAACCCTGGGCCCAGGGGTGAGGCGGGGAGCCCGAGGACCAGGGCGCAGCACCCGGCCTTCCCAGCCGTCTCCGCAGCCGGCCCGCTGGTGTGGGGAGAGAGGCGCCCCGAGGGCTCAAGCCCAGGCTGCGGCCCCCGCCAGGCCCGCCCCGAGGACCCAGGGCCCGGTAACAGCAGGGAGGCCCTTGTTCCGGTTGGCACAGCACGTGGGCTCAGAACACACTCCACGGCCACGCTCATCGGCAAGGCTCCTCCGAGGCTAGAGGGAGCGCTGCAAACAAGGGCCCGTGGAGAGCGGGATTCTGAGGCCTTTCCCGAACTCGCCGGGAATTCGAGGACTAGCTCAGTCCGCGACAGTGTCAAAGCTACGTCTGTAAGTGCCTCACGGGCCTCTCAAAGGACACCTGCCGGGGGGCCAGCGTGAGGAACTCCGCCCGTGGCAAACCGCCAGGCCCGCCCCGAGGACCCAGGGCCCGGTAACAGCAGGGAGGCCCTTGTTCCGGTTGGCACAGCACGTGGGCTCAGAACACACTCCACGGCCACGCTCATCGGCAAGGCTCCTCCGAGGCTAGAGGGAGCGCTGCAAACAAGGGCCCGTGGAGAGCGGGATTCTGAGGCCTTTCCCGAACTCGCCGGGAATTCGAGGACTAGCTCAGTCCGCGACAGTGTCAAAGCTACGTCTGTAAGTGCCTCACGGGCCTCTCAAAGGACACCTGCCGGGGGGCCAGCGTGAGGAACTCCGCCCGTGGCAAAGTTCATGAGGAAGGAGGCTTGGCATATGCAAAGGCGTGATCGAGCCTCAGGAAACCCCCTGTTCCCGAGCATCTACCCCCCAAACCAGAGTCTGTTTTATGCTCTCACCTACACCTCTGACTTTACGGGGGACTCGCCCCCATCACCATTTCTCTCGGAGAAGGAGTTAACTTGCAGCTCCAGTTAATAAAAATTCCTGGGCGTGACAAGAGTGTTTCAGCTTAGGAACTCCTCTGAAGGTCATCTAGCCTGCCTGTATAGGTTCGTCCGGCCACATGTGATTGTTTACAGCCTCCCGACAGCGAGAGGCACGAGATGTTTTAGACTTACTAAAGGCAGATTCTTTTGGGAAGTTAGAATTTATTAGTATAGTGGGTTGATTAGGAATTATATTGGTGAAGGGTTTTTCATTTGTTGTGCCAATAATTGCTACTAATTCCCTGCCCTGGGTGTGACAAGGGTGTCTTGGGTCAAATCTCTCTGCTGGCAAACTAGCTTGTGTGATAGGATTATCCATACTCCTGCCAGGCCTCCATGTCCTTGCTAAGTCACTTCAGTCGTGTCCGACTCTGTGCGACCTCAGAGACGGCAGCCCACCAGGCTCCCCCGTCCCTGGGATTCTCCAGGCAAGAACACTGGAGTGGGTTGCCATTTCCTTCTCCAATGCATGAAAGTGAAAAGTGAAAGTGAAGTCGCTCAGTCGTGCCTGACTCCTAGCGACCCCATGGACTACAGCCTACCAGGCTCCTCCGTCCATGGGATTTTCCAGGCAAGAGTACTGGGGTGGGATGCCATTGCCTTCTCCGGGAAAGTCACTAGATTACAATGGCATCCCACTCCAGGCAATGGCATCCCACTCCATGTCCTTAGGCACCTGGAAATATAGTAATCAATGTATTGGGAATATAGAAAAAGAAATATAGTAGCTTTTGATGTTAGCAATACTAGACTTTTTGAGTTAATGAATTTTCTCCTTTGTTATAGTTCACTGTACTTTGTTATAAATCACTGTGTCCTTGCTATGTAACAATGTAACTTTATCACTATCTTAAGACTAAATAGATCTTAAGGGGAACATTGGTGAAGGGATTTCATTTGTTGGGCTGATGTTTTGCTGCTAAATCTCCATATTCCCTGCCCTTATAATGAATATAACTAGCATATAAGAGAAATAAGTATTAACCTTTATGATTAATCATGTTAACCTTGGGTTAAATAAATAAATTCCTTTCTTGTAACTCACTACACCCTCACCCTATAGGAATGTAACTTTATTTGGAGGGTGGTGCCTGGTTTAAGGAAAAACACCCTTGGAAAATAAGTTTTTTGGTGATCAGAAAGAAAGGGTCATAAAGTGTCAGCAGGCCTCATGGCCAGAAGATGATGTCAAACCCCTAAGACCTGTTTTTATGTGAAGCACCTGATTCTGATAAAGGTCAGGACTGCTGACCCCTGCGTGACTCTGTATTCTTCCCTATGTGTAAAAAAAAGGTATATAAGCAAACCTGAAAATAAAGAAAAGGGGATCCATCTCTGGAAAGGCGGATTCCCCCATGTCGTTCTTTCTTTCCCCTTCTGGCTGAATTTTCATCTGGGGAGTGGGGACTCACCAAGCCTGCTAATTATGCCTGGGCTTCTAAGATCAGACCGGGGAGGCCTCAGTGCCTCCTCTCCTTCGGGAGAACAGAAAGACGCCTGTGGCCTACGTAGGTGGTGATTGGTATTCCACGTAAACCAAGTTATCCAGCCTTCTTTTCTCCATCTAAATTTTCCCACTATACTATTATTTCCTAGTCTCATCTTATATTTCTCAATGTGTTTTTCTCGCCGACTCCGCCTCCACCTTCGAATCACCCTGGAGCCACCAGGGCTGGACCCCGGCAGACACCTCTCCACGTGTTCTCTATTTTAACACCAGCACCTCAGACCCTATATTTATCCGGATTAAATGTCAGTTCCTTGGATCCCAGGCTGTCGGGATCTGCCTGGATTCTAATTTTGCCCGAGAACTTTGCCACCGAGCTCTGGGGCGCCCTTCCTCAGCCAGCCCAGGTTGCCGGTGTCTCCCTGGCCGGGAAGGTCCGGCAGGTCTCCGGCAGGAGGTGACTCAAGAAAATGCAGAACAGCCTGAGGGCAGCGGGACACGCTCCCAGGCAGGGTGATGGGGGTCAGCAGCTGCCATCCCGCCGAGGCTAGCAAGTGACTCTGTCAAGTACACGCTGGGATCTGTGTGGCCCTTTAAAAGAAAGAGCGTCAAACCGTCAACGGCGTTCAGTTACAAAAGCAACGGCCAGGAGGGTATTTTCACTGTGATACTTTAAACCAGTTTTTGAAAAATATAAAGCTTACCTCAGGCTTTCCCGGTGGCTCAATCAGCAAAGAATTTGCCTGCAATGCAAGCAGTTCTACGATCCTACCCCTGGGTCAGGAAGACCCCCTGGAGTGGAGACTGCAGCCGGTGTCCTTGCCTGGGAAAGCCCATGGACAGAGGCGCCCGCTGGGCTGCCGTCCCCGGGGCCCCAGAAGTGGGGTATGGCCGTGACTAATGCTCTGCCACCGCGGCGATGACCTCAACAGCTTCTCGGGTGAGACCCGTGGTCGCACAACGTGGTTTTCATTCACACCTTCTAGCCAGGGCGATTCTTCCAGGCACACGAACTGCTCTATTAAAGCTCCTTCCAGACACTTCTGCACCAGCGACAGGACGCCAAGAAGCCTGGGGAACTTAGCTAGGATTACGTAGGACAAGATACCTCCATCGACCCAATTAACTCAGAGAAGACGCCACCGCTGTGGTTCTGGACCTGAACGACGTGACTAATGCTCTGCCACCGCGGCGATGACCTCAAC
This sequence comes from Aepyceros melampus, assembly GCA_006408695.1. NCBI lineage: Eukaryota > Metazoa > Chordata > Mammalia > Artiodactyla > Bovidae > Aepyceros > Aepyceros melampus. The sequence goes on along the minus strand of SJXQ01010092.1, from coordinate 164,743 downwards.
AGCTTCTCGGGTGAGACCCGTGGTCGCACAACGTGGTTTTCATTCACACCTTCTAGCCAGGGCGATTCTTCCAGGCACACGAGCTGCTCTATTAAAGCTCCTTCCAGACACTTTTGCACCAGCGACAGGACGCCAAGAAGCCTGGGGAACTTAGCTAGGATTACGTAGGACAAGATACCTCCATCGACCCAATTAACTCAGAGAAGACGCCACCGCTGTGGTTCTGGACCTGAACGTGTGCTCTGCCGGGATGCCTGGTTTCTCTGAAGAGGCCCAACGTGGGTCCATTTGCTGCTCAGTCACACCCGCCACGCACACACTTTGTGAGTGACCGGCCTGGCATCCACCTCCAGCACGAGGACCATCCTTCTGCCACCAGCTGAGATTCAACAGGTCACAAAAGACCTCACAAAGAGCTTCAGAGACACGTGGAGAGGCAACTCTGGGACTCGGCAAGGCCGCCGCTGTGTGTTTGCAAAGTCAGTGGGCAGTGTAAACCAAGCGTTTACATTACCTGCTAGAAGGGGTTTTGCGCGGACAGAATGCTCGCTAGGAAATGTAAACCAAGCGTTTACTTCACAGCTTTGTCTGGAAACCAACACCTCGGAGCACGGACTCTGACCCCCACCCGAGGTGGCCCCTGGCGGTGCTGATGAGTCCCAACGATCGCAGCGGCGCTGACCAAGCCCAGGGAAGTGAGAACTCGCCACGGCCTGCAGCCAAAGTGGAGGGGACACCTCATCACCGCGCAGGAGCCGTGCCTCACGCGGCCTCTGCTCGCTGCGCCAGAGAAGCAGCGGTTCCCGCACGCGGATACTTGTTTCCCCACTGGCCTCTATAACAAAGTATTGTTTTTCCTCTGAGGAACTTTAAAAACAGAAAAAGATCAATATTCTAACAATCAGGTCATTCGTAAAGTGTCTGGAATTATTTTTTTATACGTGGCACAGAAACCAAGATCTAGAGGAAATCAATTTAAACAAACAGAACGGGGGCTTTCTTGTCTTCCGCAGTGGAGGGGACACCTCATCACCGCGCAGGAGCCGTGCCTCACGCGGCCTCTGCTCGCTGCGCCAGAGAAGCAGCGGTTCCCGCACGCGGATACTTGTTTCCCCACTGGCCTCTATAACAAAGTATTGTTTTTCCTCTGAGGAACTTTAAAAACAGAAAAAGATCAATATTCTAACAATCAGGTCATTCGTAAAGTGTCTGGAATTATTTTTTTATACGTGGCACAGAAACCAAGATCTAGAGGAAATCAATTTAAACAAACAGAACGGGGGCTTTCTTGTCTTCCGCGTCCGAATCCTGTGCAGCTGGAGAACGCACGTCCCCTCTCCAGCGGGGTTCGGGTCCGCGGAGGATCAGGCGGACCCAAGCGGGTGGGAAGGCGAGGGTGCGGTCGGGGAAGGCGGCGGGCGGCGCGCGCCAGGCTGACCCCGCACCCGGCGGCACAGCGTCCTCCCGGCCACCGGGGGAGCGCCTTCCCTCCTTCCCCGTTCCGAGGGCCTGCTCCGCCCCCGGCCGCGGGGTCCCGGGCTCGCGGTGACCACGGCACGGGAAGGGGCGTCCTCAGGGAAGCCCCCAGGCCACGGGCGCGGAGGGGACCCTCGCCCCGAGGTCGTCGCCAGGGCAGAAACGGCAGGCTAGGCGGCAGCAGCGTCACATTCTAGCAGCTCAAAGCATGTTAAAAAAGAAATCAGGCTGTTTACTTTCAAATTAAATCTCTTTCCAGGAGCCCCGAGGACCTGCGCAGACCACGGGGCTGGACAACAGCAGCCTCCTCTAAAGACTACCTAAGACTCTTGCTGTGGGTTGTACCGCATTTCCCAAAGCTGTTTCGGCAGTAATGCCCATGACCCCAAGGACTCTTCACCCCAAATGTTACAAAAACCCTTCAGAATTTGTACTATCAGTTCAGTTCAGTTCAGTTGCTCAGTCGTGTCTGACTCTTTGCAACCCCACGAACTGCAGCACGCCAAGCCTCCCTGTCCATCACCATCTCCCGGAGTTCACGAAAACTCATGTCCATCAAGTTGGTGATGCCATCCAGCCATCTCCTCCTCTGTCCTTCCTTTCTCCTCCTGTCCTCAATCTTTCAGGGTATTTTCCGAGTCAGTTCTTCGCATCAGGTGGCCAAAGTATTGGAATTTCAGCTTCAGCATCAGTCCTTCCAATGAACACGCAGGACTGATCTCCTTTAGGATGGACTGGTTGGACCTCCTTGCAGTCCAAGGGNCGAGGATGAGATGGCTGGATGGCGCCACTGACTCCATGGGCGTGGGTCTGGGTGAACTCCGGGAGTTGGTGATGGACAGGGAGGCCTGGCGTGCTGCGATTCATGGGGTCGCAAAGAGTCAGACACGACTGAGCAACTGAACTGAACTGAACTGACTGCTTGTCTTCTGTTTCTTTTTTTTTTAATTAAAGTACAATTAATTTATAGTATTGTATTAGTTTCAAGTGTACAGAAAAGTGATTAAATTATATTTTATAATTAAAATTTTTTCGGATTCTTTTCCATTATATATTATTACAGGATGTTGAATATAGTTCCCTTTGCTAAACAATAGGTCCTTGTGGTTTACCTGTTTTATATATAGTAGTGCATATCTCTTAATCCCAAACTCCTAATTTATCTCTTGCGTCCACCCCCGTTATCCCTTCTGGTAACCATAAGTTTGTTTCTATTTCTGTTTTGTAAATAAATTCCTTTGTATCATTTAAAAATTTGTTATTTTTTTTGAAGTAGAGTTGGTTTACAGTTTTGTGTTAGTTTTGGTTCTACAACAAAGTGATTCAGTTATATTTGTGTATATTCTTATTATATATATATCTCAGATTCTTTTCTTACAGATATATATCAAAATATTGAGCATATACTAGGTCCTTATTGTTATCTGTTTTATGTATATAGTAATGTATAATTAATTTTATGTATAAGTAATGTACATATAATTTCCAAATTCCTTATTTATTTCTTCCCCTCACCTTTCCCCTTGGTTAACCATGTTTGTATCTACGTTTCTCCACCGGGAAGTGTCTGAGGCCGGCCCTAGGCTGCAGGCACCTCCCTGGTCTAAGCCTCTCAGGCTCAGCACCCAGGCAGTCACCAACTCAATTGGGCCTATGTTCCGTGCCCTTCCCAGGACCAAGTAGCTCAGGTGTTGGGCGAGCGCAGTTGCACAGCTAATCGCCTTTTCCTGCTGCTCAGTTTTCTGGGTGTACCCCCTGGACCCTTTGTCAGGCAAATTGTGACTGTCCAGCACCCCAAGAAGCCTCAGCCAGCAAAAGAGCCCACCTGCAGTTTGATCAGCAAAGTCCCTCCGGGGCTGCGATTGCCACACTCCAGCCCCTACGGCTCTGGCTGCCTGTCGCAGGCGGAGGTTGGTCTGCAGCTGGCTATTTCCGTTCAGTCCTTTGTTCTGTGTGTGGTCCTGGCGGTGTCCTACGTTAGAGCTTTTCGCGTGGTAACTGTCCCACAGTCTGGTGTGCTAGCCTGAGTTAGTTCGCTCTGGTTACGCGCGGGTGTTCCGGCCCAATTCTTAGGAAGCCCTGCTGCCCATGTCTCCCGCACCTCCTTGCCCAGCCCCCACTTGCTAGTGGCGGATGCAGGCGTCTGCTCTTCTTCTCCGCTGGGGGAGTTACCGTTGGACTCCTAATCTGTTGGTCTTAATCACCCATTTATTTTTATTCCTTGTTATGTGCTTCCAAGACTCGCCACAGATTCAGCAATGTGAGTGTTTCCCGGCATTTGGAAACTTCTCTCTTTTTAAAACTCTTTTCCCGGGACAGGACTCCCTTCCCGGGATGGAGCTCCCTCCCTACCTCCTTTGTTTCTTTTTTCATCGTTTGTATTTTTCCTACCTGTTTTTGAAGACAATGTTCTGCTTTTCTGGATGCCTGATGTCCTCTGCTAGCATTCAGAAGTTGCCCTGTAGATTTTACTCAGCGTTGAGATGTTCTTTTGATGAGTTTGTGGGGGAGAAAGTGGTCTCTCCATCCTATTCCTCTGCCATCTTCTAGATACTGTGGTACATTACACAATTGAGTATTACTCAGCCATTAAAAATAATACTTTTGAATCAGTTCTAATGAGGTGATGAAACTGGAGCCGATTATACAGAGTGAAGTAACCCAGAAAGAAAAACACCAATAGGGTATACTTACACATATATATGGAATTTAGAAAGATGGTAATGATAAACCTGTACACAAGACAGCCAAAGAGACACAGATATATAGAAAAGCCTTTTGGACTCTGTGGGAGAGGGAGAGGGTGGGATGAGTTGGCAGAGTGGCAGTGTAACATGTATGATATCATAAGTGAAACGAATCGCCAGTCTAGGTTCGATGCAGGATGCAGGATGCTTGGGACTGATGCATGGGGATAATCCAGAGAGAAGGTGTGGGGCAGGAGGGGGGAGGTGGGGGTCAGGATTGGGAATTCATGTATACTCGTGGCTGATTCGTGTCAATGTATAGCAAAACAAATACAGTATTGTAAAGCAAAACAAACTAAAAAAAAATTAATTAAAAAAAAAAACCTATGAGGGGAAAAAAAGAAAGAAAGAAAGAAAGAAAGAAACAGTACCTCAATACAAAATAAGTGCCATGTAACTGTTTGCTGCTATCAGTCAATCAGTAAAAGATTGTTACAGGATTAAAACTCTTTTACAGTTTTGTTGAAAGTTTCCATAGTTATACAATTTATAGAAACTATTTTTATTTTTCCCATAATAAAATAATCATATTTTAAAATACAGCAAAAAATAAATAAATAAATAAGTAAAAAGCAGAGACATTACTTTGCCAGGAAAGGTTTATCTAGTTAAGGCTATGGTTTTTCCAGCAGTCATGTATGGATGTGAGATTTGGACTATAAAGAAAACTGAGCACTGAAGAATTGACGCTTTTGAACTGTGGTTTGAAGAAGATTCTTGAGAGTCCCTTGGAGTGCAAGGAGATCCAACCAGTCGATCCTAAAGGAGATCAGTCCTGAGTGTTCATTGGAAGGACTGATATTGAAGCTGAAACTCCAATTCTTTGTCCACATGATGCAAGAGCTGACTCATTTGAAAATACCCTGATGCTGGGAAAGATTGAAGGCAGGAAGAGAAGAGGACAACAGAGGATGAAATGGTTGGATGGCATCATCTACTCAATGGACATGAGTTTGTGTAAACGTTGGGAGTTGATGATCGACAGGCAGGCCTGGTGTGCTGTGGTCCATGAGATCGCAAAGAATTGGACACAACTGAGTGATGGAACTGAAATGAACTGATTCTGACTGATGTGAGATAATACCTCATTGTACTTTTGGCTTGCTTTTCTCTAATAACTAGTGATATTAAGCATTTTTTATTAGCTATTTGTATGTCTTCCTTGAAAAAATGTCTGATTAGGTCTTTTGTCCATTGTTGATCAGGCTGTTTTTATTTCTGTTATTGAGCTATATGTGCTCCTTACATATTTTGGACTTTTTTTTTTTTTTTACTTTATTTTACTTTACAGTACTGTATTGGTTTTGCCATACATAAACATGAATCCACCACGGGTGTACATGAGTACCCAATCCTGAACCCCCCTCCCACCTCCCTCCCCATACCATCTCTGTGGGTCATCCCAGTGCACCAGCCCCAAGCATCCTGTATCCTGCATCGAACCTAGACTGGTGATTCATTTCTTACCTGATAGTATACATGTTTCAATGCCATTCTCCCAAATTATCCCACCCTCTCCTTCTCCCACAGAGTCCAAAAGTCTGTTCTATACATCTGTGTCTCTTTTGCTCTCTCGCATACAGGGTTATCATTACCATCTTTCTAAATTCCATATATATGTGTTAGTATGCTATATTGGTGTTTTTCTTTCTGGCTTACTTCACTCTATAATCAACTCCAGTTTCATTAGAACTGATTCAAACGTGTTCTTTTTAATGGCTGAGTAATACTCCATTGTGTATATGTATTACAGGTTTCTTATCCATTCTTCTGCTGATGGACATCAAGGTTGCTTCCATGTCCTGGCTATTATAAACAGTGCTGTGATGAACATTGGGGTACACATGTCTCTTTCAATTCTGTTTCCTTGGTGTGTATGCCCAGCAGTGGGATTGCTGGGTCATAAGGCAGTTCTATTTCCAGTTTTTAAAGGAATCTTCACATTGTTCTCCATAGTGGCTGTATTAGTTTGCATTCCCACCAACAGTGTAAGAGGGTTCCGTTTTCTCCACACCCTCTCCAGCATTTATTGCTTGTAGACTTTTGGATTACAGCCATTCTGACTGGCATGAAATTGTACCTCATTGTGGTGTGATTTGCATTTCTCTGATAACGAATGATGTTGACCATCTTTTCATGTGTTTGTTAGCCATCTGTACGTCTTCTTTGGAGAAATGTCGGTTTAGTTCTTTGGACTATTTTTTGACTGGGTTATTTAATTTTTCTGGAATTGAGCTGCATAAGCTGCTTGTGTATTTTTGAGATTAATTCTTTGTCCATTGCTTTCTTTGCTATTATTTTCTCCCGTTCTGAAGGCTGTCTGTCACCTTGCTTATAGTTTCCTTTGTTGTGCAGAAGCTTTTAATTTTAATTAGATCTCATTTGTTTATTTTTGCTTTTATTTCCAGTATTCTGGGATGTGTGTTATAGAGGAGTCTTCTTTGGAGAAATGTCGGTTTAGTTCTTTGGACTATTTTTTGACTGGGTTATTTAATTTTTCTGGAATTGAGCTGCATAAGCTGCTTGTGTATTTTTGAGATTAATTCTTTGTCCATTGCTTTCTTTGCTATTATTTTCTCCCGTTCTGAAGGCTGTCTGTCACCTTGCTTATAGTTTCCTTTGTTGTGCAGAAGCTTTTAATTTTAATTAGATCTCATTTGTTTATTTTTGCTTTTATTTCCAGTATTCTGGGATGTGTGTTATAGAGGATCCTGCTGTGATTTATGTTGGAGAGTGTTTTGCCTATGTTCTTCTCTAAGAGTTTTATAGTTTCTGGTCTTACATTTTGAATTTATTTTTGTTTGCAGTGTTAGAAAGCATTCTAGCTTCATTCTTTTACAAGTGGTTGACCAGATTTCTTAGCAACACTTCGTAAAGAGATTTTCTTTTCTCCATTGTATATTCTTTTTTCCTTTGTCGAAGATAAGGTGTCCATAGGTGTGTGGATTTATCTCTGGACTTTCTATTTTTGTTCCACTGGTCTATACTTCTGTCTTTCTGCCAGTACCATACTGTCTTGATGGCTGTGGCTTTGTAGTAGAGCCCAAAGTCAGGCAGGTTGATTCCTCCAATCCCATTATTTTTTCTCAAGATTGCTTTAGATATTAAAGGGTTTTTGTATTTCCATAAAAATTGTGAAATTATTTGCTCTAGCTCTGTTAAAAGCATCGCTGGTAGCTTGATAGGGATTGCATTGAATCTTTAGATTGCTTTGGGTAGTATACTCATGTTCACTATATTGATTCTTCTGATCCATGAACATGGTATATTTCTCCATCTATTAGTGTCCTCCTTGATTTCTTTCACTAGTGTTTTATAGTTTTCTATATATAGGTCTTTAGTTTCTTTAGGTAGATATATTCCTAAGTATTTTATTCTTTTCATTGCAGTGGTGAATGAAATAGTTTCCTTAATTTCTTTTTCTACTTTCTCATTACGAGTGTATAGGAATGCAAGGGATTTCTGTGTGTTGATTTTATATCCTGCAACTTTACTATATTCATTGATTAGCTCTAGTAATTTTCTGGTGGAGTCTTTTGGGTTTTCTATGGAGAGGATCATGTCATCTGCAAACAGTGAGAGTTTTACTTCTTCTTTTCCAATCTGGATTCCTTTTACTTCTTTTTCTGCTCTGATTGCTGTGGCCAAAACTTCCAGAACTATGTTGAATAGTAGTGGTGAAAGTGGGCACCCTTGTCTTGTTCCTGACTTTAGGGGGAATGCTTTCAATTTTTCACTATATAATGTTTTATAAGTAGTTTCATTTGCTGTTATCTTCTCAGTTCAGTTCAGTTCATTCACTCATTGGTGTCCGACTCTTTGTGACCCCATGAATCACAGCACGCCAGGCCTCCCTGTCCATCACCAATACCCAAGTTCACTCAGACTCGCATCCATCGAGTCAGTGATGCCATCCAGCAATCTCATCCTCTGTCATCCCCTTCTCCTCCTGCCCCCAATACCTGCCAGCATCAAAGTCTCTTCTAATGAGTCAACTCTTCACATGAGGTGGCCAAAGTACTGGAATTTCTGCTTTAGCATCATTCTTTCCAAGGAAATCTCAAGGTTGATCTCCTTCAGAATGAACTTGTTGGATCTCCTTGCAGTCCAAGGGACTCTCAAGAGTCTTCTCCAACAGCACACTTCAAAAGCATCAATTCTTTGGTGCTCAGCCTTCTTCACAGTCCAACTCTCACATCCATACATAACCACTGGAAAAACCATAGCCTTGGCTAGATGGACCTTAGTCAGCAAAGTAATGTCTCTGCTTTTGAATATGCTATCTAGGTTGGTCATAACTTTTCTTCAAAAGAGTAAGCGTCTTTTAATTTTGTAGCTGCAATCACCATCTGCAGTGATTCTGGAGCCCCAAAAAATAAAGTCTGACACTGTTTCCCCATGAAGTGATGGGACTGGATACCATGATCTTCGTTTTCTGAATGTTGAGCTTTAAGCCAACTTTTCCCACTCTCCTCTTTTATTTTCAACAAGAGGCTTTTTAGCTCCTCTTGACTTTCTGCCATGAGGGTGGTGCCATCTGCATATCTGAGGTTATTGATATTTCTCCCAGCAATATTGATTCCAGCATGTGCTTCTTCCAGCCCAACGTTTCTCATGATGTACTCTGCATAGAAATTAAATAAGCAGGGTGACAATATACACCCTTGATGTACTTCTTTTCTATTTGGAACCAGTCTGTTGTTCCATGTCCAGTTCTAACTGTTGCTTCTTGACCTGCATACAGATTTCTCAAGAGGCAGGTCAGGTAGTCTGGTATTCCCATCTCTTTAAGAATTTTCCACAGTTTATTATGATCCACACAGTCAAAGGCTTTGACATAGTCAATAAAGCAGAAATAGATATTTTTCTGGAACTCTCTTCCTTTTCCCATGATCCAGCGGATGTTGGCCATTTGATCTCTGGTTCCTCTGCTTTTTCTAAAACCAGCTTGAACATCAGGAAATTCAAGGTTCACGTACCATTGAAGCCTGGCTTGGAGAATTTTGAGGATTACTTTACTAGCGTGTGAGATGAATGCAATTGTGCAGTAGTTTGAGCATTCTTTTGCATTGCCTTTCTTTGGAATTGGAATGAAAACTGACCTTTTCCGAAGAGAATGAAAATGACTCCCTCATTCATTTTTTTCCTTAGGATGCACACATTCATCAAAGGTTTACACATCTGTTATGGGACCAAAGATAATAGCATGAAAAAGTATTCTGTTCATTTCCATTATATGACACATTTGTAGTTTGTGTTCTATTTATATTTTATGTGCTTTTATTTTGGTAAAAAACTTTCTAAACAAAGGAAAAAACTAGAGAATATAGATAGACAGAAAGTAATTTTCCATTTTATAATTAGCCATACTATCCTGAAAGCCAAAGAAAGCTGATGCCTCTTTAATCACTAAAAATTCTTTGGAATCATGTTACAGTACAGATATTTTAGAATTTTGACACATTTTTAATAACTACCATTAGTTGCTGATGTGGCTTTGTGTCACCAGTAGTGCAGAGAAGATCTAAACATGTTAAGACACTGGAAAAAAGAATTTTTGCATAAACCAAGGTTTTAAAGATTAGCACCAAAGTAAAATGTAAAGCTCCTTTCCACTGAAAATGTATTTATATTTTTCTATAATGACACTGGAACCACTTTTTAAAAAACTGACTCATATATCTTTATGATTTATATAACTTCTCATGTCTTGTTCAAAATTTCTATCACTATAAGGCATATAATCTGTCTTAAGGCATATCATTCTTTTCAAAATTTAAATATATATTTTGATTCAATCTCTGCTTCTGAAACTATTACATATTTTAAGTATAAAATAATTTTCTTTTTCTTTTGCCATGAGATATATACTAACCATTACTTTATTTTGATAAATTCTTAGCATAACTTAAGATTTTTATTTAAATTGGTCTTTTGTAGCAATGCTAGATTGTTTTATTAAAGAGAAGAGCATATATGCCAATTGTAGAAATTACACACCATCATTATGAAATTTAAAATGCTAATCCTTCTGTCAGAATAAACTCTCCTTTTAAAATAAAAAAGAAAATAGCATACAATCAATTTGGTAACTCAATATCTCCACTCCTCTTTCAGCAAAATTCAGATATCTAAGATATTCAGAGATCTTAGAATCTTAGATTTCTCTCAATTTAGGATTTAGGAATGACTGGATACATCAGTAGGATTAAAATATGTTTTTAATATCAGGGAGACTTCTGGAGAAAGAAATCATCCTTAGAACAGAGAAAGTACGTTTAAGCTGATTTAGAGAAGATCAGCCTTTATTTGTTCTGTTCAGTTCATTTAAGTCACTCAGTCTTTGTGACTCCTGGACTACAGCATGCCAGGCTTTCCCGTCCATCATTATCTCCTGGAATTTGCTGAAACCCATGTCTGTCAAGTCAGTTATGCCATCAACCATCTAATCCTCTATCATCCAATTCTCCTCCTGCCTTTGATCTTCCAATATCAGGGTCTTATCCAATGAATCAATTCTTCACATCAGGTGGCCAAAACATTGGAGCTTCAGATTTAGCATCAGTCCTTCCAGTCAGTATTCAGGATTGATTTCCTTTAGAATTTACTGGTTTGATTTGTGGTCCAAGGGACCCTCAACAGTGTTCTGGAATATCAAAGTTCAAAAGCATCACTTCTTTGGTGCTCAGACTTCTTACATCCGTACATGACTACTGGAAAAAAAACAGCTTTAATGATGTGGAACTTTGTCGGCAGAGTAATGTCTCTGCTTGTTAATATGCTCTCTTGATTTGTCAGAACCTTTCTTCCAAGGAGCAAGTGTCTTTTAATTTCATGGCTGCAATCACCATCTGCAGTGATCTTGGAGCAAAAAAAAAAAAAAAAAAAGTCTGTCACTGTTTCCATTGTCTCCCTATCTATTTGCCATGAAGTTATGGGATTGTATGCCATGATCTTAGGTTTTTGAATGTTGAGTTTTAAGTGACCTTTTCCACTCTCCTCTTTCACCTTCATCAAAAGGTTATTTAGTTCCTCTTAGCTTTTTGCCATAAAGGTGGTTTCATCTGCATATCTGAGGTTATTGATATTTCTCCCTGAAATCTCAATTCCAGCTTGTTTGTCATCCAGTCTAGCATTTTGCATGATGTACTCTGCATATAAGTTAAATAAGCAGGATAATAATATACAGCTTTGATGTACTTCTTTCCTAATATGGAACCAGTCTTCTGTTCCATGTCCAGTTCTAACTGTTGCTTCCTGACCTGCATACAAATTTCTCTGGAGGTAAATAAGTTGGTCTGGTATTCCCATCCCTTTAAGAATTTTCCACAATTGTTGTGATCCACACAGTCAAAGGCTTTCATGTAGTCAATGAAAACAGAAGATGTTTTTCTGAAATTCTCTTGCTTTTTCTATGATCCAATGGATATTGACAATTTTATCTCTTTGTTCCTTTGCCATTTCTAAATCCAGTTTGAACATCTGGAAGTTCTTGGCTTACATATTGTTGAAGCCTTGCTTGCTAGCATATGAGATAACTGCAATTGTGTGGTAGTTTCAGCATTCTCAGGCATTGTCTTTCTTTGGGATTGGAATGAAAACTGGCCTTTTCCTGTCCTGTGGTCACTGCTGAGTTTTCCAAATTTGCTGGCATATTGAGTGCAGCACTTTCACAGTATCATCTTTTAGGATTTGAAGTAGTTCAACTGGAATTCCATCATCTCCACTAGCGTTGTTTGTATTGATCTTCCTAAGGCCCACTTGACTTTGTGCTTCAGGATGTCTTGCTCTAGGTGAGTGATCATACTATTGTGGTTATGTTCGTCATTAAGATGTGTGTGTGTGTGTATATATATATATATATATATATATAGTTCTTCTGTGTATTCTTACCACTTCTTCTTAATATCATTTGTTTCTGTTAAATCCATACTGTCTGTCCTTTATTGGGCCTATTTTTGCATGAAATATTTCCCTGGTATCTCTAATTTTCTTGAAGAGCTCTCTAGTTTTTCCCATTGTATTGTTTTCCTCTATTTCTTTGCATTGGTCCCTTAGGAAGACTTTCTTATCTCTCTTTTTTATTGTTTGAAACTCTGCATTCAGATAGATATACCTTTCCTTTCCTTCTTTGTCTTTAGCTTCTCTTCTTTTCTCAGATATCTGCAAGGCTTCATTAGACAATCATTTTGCCTTTTTTGCATTTCTTTTTCATGGTGATGATTTTGATCAGTGCCTCCTGTACAATGTTATGAACCTCCATTCATAGTTCTTCAGGAACTCTGTCTATCAAATCTAATCTCTTCAATCTATTTCTCACTTCCACTGCATAATGGTAAGGGATTTGATTTAGGTCAAATACTATTTAGATACAAATATCAAGGGCCAAGAGCAGCTATTCAACATTCAAGGTCAGGAGGGATGGTGGTGAGGAGATAACCCACGTCCAAGGTAAGAGAAACCCAAGAAGACGGTAAGTGTTGCGAGAGGGCATCAGAGGCCAGACACACTGAAACCATAATCACAGAAAACTAGTCAATCTAATCACATGGACCACAGCCTTGTCTAACTCAATGAAACTAAGCCATGCCCTATGGGGCCACCCAAGATGGGCGGGTCATGGTGAAGAGGTCTGACAGAATGTGGTCCACTGGAGAAGGAATGGAAAACTTCTTCAGTATTCTTCCCTTGAGAATCCCATGAACCATATGAAAAGGCAAAATGATAGGATACTGAAAGACGAACTCCCCAGGTCGGTTGCTGCTAAGCGCTTCAGTCGTGTCCAACTCTGTGCGACCCCATAAATGGCAGCCCACCAGGCTCCTCCGTCCCTGGGATTCTCCAGGCAAGAACACTGGAGTGGGTTGCCATTTCCTTCTCCAATGCAGGAAAGGGAAAAGTGAAAGTGAAGTCGCTCAGTCGTGTCCGACTCTGTGTGACCCCGTGGACTGCAGCCTACCAGGCTCCTCCGTCCATGGGATTTTCCAGGCAAGAGTACTGGAGTGGGGTGCCATTGCCTTCTCCCAGGTTGGTAGGTGCCCAATATGCTACTGGAGATCAGTGGATAAATAACTCCAGAAAGAATGAAGGGATGGAACTGAAGCAAAAACAATACCCAGTTGTGGATGTGACTGGTGATAGAAGCAAGATCCGATGCTGTAAGACCAACATTGCATAGGAATGGGAAATTTTAGGTCCAAGAATCATGGCAAATTGGAAGTAATCCAACAAGAGATGGCAAAAGTGAACGTCAACATTCTAGGAATCAGTGAACTAAAATGGACTGGAATGGGTGAATTTAACTCAGATGACCATTATATCAACAACTACGGGCAGGAACCCCGAGAAGAAATGGAGTAGCCATCATGGTCAAAAAAGAATCCGAAATGCAGTACTTGGATGCAATCTCAAAAACAACAGAATGATCTCGGTTCATTTCCAAGGCAAACCATTCAATATCACAGTAATCCAAGTCTATGCTCCAACCAGTAATGCTAAAGAAGCTGAAGCTGAATGGTTCTCTGAACACATACAAGACCTTTTAGAATGAACACCCAAAAAAAGATGTTATTTTCATTCTATGGGACTGGAATATAAAAGTAGGAAGTCAAGAAACACCTGGAGTAACAGGCAAATTTGGCCTTGGTGTACAGAATGAGGCAGGGCAAAGCCTAATAGAATTTTGCCAAGAGAACGCACTAGTCATAGCAAACACACTCTTCCAACAACACAAGGGAAGACTATACACATGGACATCACCAGATGGTCAACACTGAAATCAGATTGATTAATTCTTTGAAGCCAAAGGTGGGGAAGCACTATACAGCCAGCAAAAACAAGACTGGGAGCTGCGTGCAGCTCAGATCATGAACTCCTTATTGCCAAATTCTGACTTAAAATTAAGAAAGTATGGAAAACCATTAGACCATTCAGGTATGACCTAAATAAAAACCCTTATGATTATACAGTGGAAGTGAGAAATAGATTTAAGGGCCTAGATCTGATAGATAGAATGCTTGATGAACTATGGAATGAGGTTCATGACGTTATACAAGAGACAGAGATCAAGACCATTCCCATGGAAAAGAATGCAAAAAAGCAAAATGGCTGTCTGGGGAGGCCTTACAAATAGCTGTGAAAAGAAGAGAAGAGAAAAGCAAAGGAGAAAAGCAAAGATATAAGCATCTGAATGCAGAGTTCCAAAGAATAGCAAGAAGAGATAAGAAAGCTTTCCTCAGTGGTCAATGCAAAGAAATAGATGAAAACAACAGAATGGGAAAGGCTAGAGATCTCTTGAAGAAAATTAGAGACACCAAGGGAACATTTCATGCAAACACGGGCTTGGTAAAGGACAGAAATGTTATGGACCTAACAGAAGCAGAAGATATTAAGAAGAAGTGGCAAGAACACACAGAAGAACTGTACAAAAAAGATCTTAACAACCAAGATAATCATGAGGTTGTGATCACTCACCTAGAGCAAGACATCCTGGAATGTGAAGTTGAGTGGGCCTTAGAAAGCATCACTACGAACAAAGCTAGTGGAGGTGATGGAATTCCAGTGGAGCTATTTCAAACTCTGAATCTGCACTCAATATGTCAGCAAATTTGGAAAACTCAGCAGTGGCCACAGGACTGGAAAAGGTCAGTTTTCATTCCAATCCCAATGAAAGGTAATGCCAAAGAATGCTCAAACTGCTGCACAGTTGCACTCATCTCACACACTAGTAAAGTAATGCTCAAAAATCTCCAAGCCAGACTTCAGCAATACATGAACCGTGAACTTATAGATGTTCAAGGTAGTTTTAGAAAAGCAGAGGAACCAGAGATCAAATGGCCAGCATCCACTGGATCACCAATAAAGCAAGAGAGTCTCAGAAAAACATCTATTTCTGCTTTATTGATTATTCCAAAGCCTTTGACTGTGTGGATCACAATAAACTGTGGAAAATTATTAGAGATGGGAATACCAGACCACCTGACTTGCCTCTTCAGAAATCTGTATGCAGGCCAGGAAGCAACAGTTAGAACTGGACATGGAACAACAGGCTGGTTCCAAATAAGAAAAGGAGTACATCAAGGGTGTATATTGTCACCCTGCTTATTTAACTTCTATTCAGAGTACATCATGAGAAATGCTGGGCTGGAAGAAGCCCAAGCTGGAATCAAGATTTCCAGGAGAAATATTCATAACCTCAGATATGCAGATGACACCACCCTTATGGCAGAAAGGAAGAGGAACTAAAAAGCCTCTTGATGAAAGTGAAAGAAGAGAGTGAAAAAGTTGGCTTAAAGCTCAACATTCAGAAAACAAAGATCATGGCATTTGATCCCGTCACTTCATGGGAAATAGATGGGGAAACAGTGGAAACAGTGTCAGAGTTTATTTTGGGGGGCTCCAAAATTACTGCAGATAGTGACTGCAGCCATTAAATTAAAAGATGCTTAGTCCTTGGAAGGAACGTTATGACCAACCTAGATAGCATTAAAAAGCAGAGACATTACTATGCCAACAAAGGTCTGTCTAGTCAAGGCTATGGTTTTTCCAGTAGTTATGTATGGATGTGAGAGTTGGACTGTGAAGAAAGCTGAGCACAGAAGATTGATACATTTGAACTGTGGTGTTGGAGAAGACTCTTGAGAATCCCGTGGACTGCAAGGAGATCCAACCAGTCCATTCTAAAGGAAATCAGCCCTGGGATTTCTTTGGAAGGAATGATGCTAAACCTAAAACTCCAGTACTTTGACCACCTCATGTGAAGAGTTGACTGATTGGAAAAGACTTTGATGCTGGGAGAGATTGGGGGCAGGAGGAGAAGGGGACAACAGAGGATGGATGCCTGGATGGCATCACCGACTCAATGGATGTGAGTTTGAGTGTACTCTGGGTTTTGGTGATGGACAGGGAGGCCTGGCATTCTGCAATTCACGGGGTCACAAAGAGTTGGACATGACTGAGTGAATGAACTGAACTGAACTGAACGGTATAGTGGTTTTCCCTACCCTGTTCAATTTAAGTCTGAATTTAACAATAAGCAGTTCATGATCTGAGCCACAGTCAGCTCCTCATCTTATTCTTACTGACTGTATGGATTACCTATATTCAGCTGCAAATAATATAATCAAGCTGATTTTGGTATTGACTATCTGGTGATATCTATGTGTAGAGTCTTTTCTTGTGTTGTTGGGAGAGAGTCTTTGCTCTGTGTTGTGCATTCTCTTGGCAAAACTTTGTTAGCATTTGCCCTGGTTCATTTCGTACTCCAAGACCAAACTTGCCTGTTACTCCAGGTATCTTTCAACTTCCTACTTTTGCATTCCAGTCCCCTATAATAAAAAGGATATGTTTTGGGGGTGTTAGTTCTAGAAATTTTTGTAGATCTTCATAGAATCATTCAACTTCAGCTTCTTTGGCATTAATGTTTGGGGCATTGACTTGGATTACTGTGATATTGAATGGTTTACCTTGGAAAAGAGCAGAGATCATTCTGTCATTTTTGACATTGCACCCAAGTATTGCATTTTGGATTCTTTTGTTGACTATGAGGCCTACTCCATTTCTTCTAAGAGATTCTTGCCCACAGTAGTAGATATGATGGTCATCTGAATTGAATTGTCCATTCTCATCCATTTTAGTTAACTGATTCCTAAAATGTTGATGTTCACACTTGCCATCTCCTGCTTTACTACATCCAATTAACCTTGTTCCATTGACCTAACATTCCAAGTTCCTATGCAATATTGTTCTTTACAGAATCAGACTTTTTCTCAAAGAAAGTTAAATGAAGTGAAATGAAGTCGCTCAGTCATGTCCAACTCTTTGCAACCCCACGGACTGTAGCCCAGCAGGCTCCTCCTCCATGGGATTCTCCAGGCAAGCATACTGGAGTGGGTTGCCATTTCTGTCTCCAGGGGATCTTCCCAGGGATCGAACCCAGGTTTCCTGTATTGCAGGCAGACGTGTTAACCTCTGAGCCACCAGGAGTGACTTTCTCAATGGACATATTTATAAATAAAATACAGTTTCTGACACTCATATTATGCTCTGACTATTTTAATTTGGACTCATGGTTTTCAGTTCTATGGTAGGGTAGCTTCAGTGAGTTTGAGAATAAGAAAATATGCAAACATTACTTTAGCACACAATATCAACACCATTGGTTTTGTGTCTGAAGTTTGATAATAGGTGGTTCTACAGTGACTTTGGCAGTGGCATGACACTACCCTAGGAGCAAACACCAGGCTTACTGGCATTGAACATGAGCAACTTCAGCATGAATATAAACAGGAAGCCAGCCCATGCAGTACAAGTAACAAGCATGAGCTCTTGTGGCATTAGATTAGTCACTGAGTACATACATTCCAGTTTTGTCATCTAATCCAGTTGTTTGCAAACTCTAACATACCTGTGAATCACCTGGGGATTTTTCTGAAATTGAAGATTCTGTTTGTGTCTGAGGAGGGTCTCAGATTATGAACTTTAAAAATATTTCTACATGGTATTGACACTGCTAGTCCATAGATTAACTTTGAATTGGAAGCCTCTGGGACATGGAACAACAGACTGGTTCCAAATAAGAAAAGGAGTACATCAAGGCTGTATATTGTCACCCTGCTTATTTAACTTATATGCAGAGTACATCATGAGAAACACTGGGCTTGAAGAAGCAAAAGTTGGAATCAAGATTGCCAGGAGAAATATCAATAACCTCAGATATGCAGATGACACCACCCTTATGGCAGAAAGGAAGAGGAACTAAAAAAGCCTCTTGATGAAAGTGAAAAAGGAGAGTGAAAAAAGTTGGCTTAAAGCTCAACATTCAGATAACGAAGATCATGGCATCTGGTCCCATCACTTCATGGGAAATAGATGGGGAAAAGTGGAAACAGTGTCGGACTGTATTTTGGGGGGCTCCAAAATTACTGCAGATGTTGATTGCAGCCATTAAATTAAAAGACGCCTATCGACTAAGGTCCGTCTAGTCAAGGCTATGGTTTTTCCTGTGGTCATGTATGGATGTGAGAGTTGGACTGTGAAGAAGGCTAAGCGCAGAAGAATTGATGCTTTTGAACTGTGGTGTTTGAGAAGACTCTTGAGAGTCCCTTGGACTGCAAGGAGATCCAACCAGTCCATTCTGAGGGAGATCAACCCTGGGATTTCTTTGGAAGGAATGATGCTCAAACTGAAGCTCCAGTACTTTGGCCACCTTATGCGAAGAGTTGACTCATTGGAAAAGACCCTGATGCTGGGAGGGATTGGGGGCAGGAGGAGAAGGGGACGACCGAGGATGAGATGGCTGGATGGCATCATGGACTCAATGGACGTGAGTCTGAATGAACTCCGGGAGTTGGTGATGGACAGGGAGGCCTGGCTACTGCGATTCATGGTGTCGCAAAGAGTCGGACACGACTGCGTGACTGAACTGAACTGAACTGAACTCCTTGGAAGGAAAGTTATGACCAACCTAGACAGCAGATTTAAAAGCAGAGACATGACTTTGCCAACAAAGGTCTGTCTAGTCAAGGCTATTGTTTTTCCAGCTGTCATGTATGGATGTAAGAGTTGGACTATAAAGAAAGCTGAGCGCCGAAGAATTGATGTTTTTGAACTCTGGTATTGGAGAAGACTCTTGAGAGTCCCTTGGACTGCTAGGAGATTCAATCAGTCCATTCTACAGAAGATCAGTCCTGAGTGTTCCTTGGAAGGACTGATGCTAAAGCTGAAACTCTAATACTTTGGCCACCTCATTCGAAGAGTTGACTCATTGGAAATGTGTCTGACGATGGGAGGGATTGGGGGCAGGAGGAGAAGGGGATGACAGAGGATGAGATGGCTGGACGGCATCATTGACTCATTGGACATGAGTTTGTGTGAATTCTGGGAGTCGGTGATGGACAGGGGGCCTGGCATGCTGTGATTCATGGGATCGCAAGGAGTTGGATGTGACAGAACGACTGAACTGAACTGAGGAATCAAGAGTTAACAAAAGTGAACTGGAGCTGGAAAAGAGAAAACTGTTACACGTAGGGATAAAAATATCTGGTCAACAACCAAATGATTTAGATAAAATTTAAAGTGATCTCAGGAGTATGAAGCTTTTCTGATAAAGATCTAAATTCTGTTAAGCTAGTTAGACTAGGGACATCTGTTACATAGCAAATATCTAATCTTGAATTGTAACACCTTTACCTACTTGATCTTGAATATGTAAAAAATAACACTTTCAATTGCAGATTCAAATTTACTATATTGCTTTCTTCTCTTTTTATACTATTTCACTAGAGTTTAATATTTACTGAAGTTATTCAAGAAAGAATTCAAATTTCCAAATATGTGTTTTGTGGTACAAATACTTCCGGTTTAGAACTTGTAACAACTTATCACAATTTAATCACAGTTCACATGAGGTAAGTGAGTTAAAGTATGTCACATAATGGTACAGTTAGGAAAAGAATGATGGGAGAAAGATGTGGCTAAATCTGGAATAATTGCCCCAAAGCACCTTAACAAACTCTGTCTCTGTTTTTGCTTTGATTAGACTTTTCTCAGAATACTCAATCATGTAGTGGGAAGATGATTGACATGAGTCAGAATCCAAGCATTCCCTAGACTTATTTGATGGAGACCATAATCCTCGTAGAGAAAATGACATCCAGTGCAGCACAAAAGCGATAGAACCACAGTGGCTTCTTGAGTTTATGAGGAGAAAGCTGAGAAGACTCACATGCCTATGTTCCACTGGGTTTTGTGGGGAGGTCAGTCAACATTTCCAGTGTTCTAAGGAAGTTTCAAAAGACTTAATTAAAGGTAGTTAGACCACAGATATTCTTGAACTTCTGGACAAAAAGATTCTTGAACTTCTGGCAGGAAGAACTCAAGGTTTAAAAATATACTGAGAAGGTGCAATAGCTGGACCAGTCTTGTTTTCAAAGATTAATGCCAACTGAGGGCCAATGGGAATTACACGCTACAGTGAAAGAAACTCAACATGCACAAATTATGACTGAGCATTGGATACTCTGGTGCCATATACAAACAGCCCTTCCCAACAAATGTAGATGTTCTTTCAGGGAAAAGCAGGGAAAGGGAACTGGATCTTCAGCAGATTAAGTTTAAACCTTTCAATTCAAATTGAAATTTTAGTAGATCCAAAAATAACCAAGGAAACACAGAAATGAGGAGTTAATCATAAAATGGCTAGCCTCTAGTTTGCTTGCATCTATTGAATGGAAGTGTAGGACTAAAATAAACATAGGAAAAATACTCTTTTTATTCACTGAAGTTTTAATTGTGAAATTTATTTCTGTAATTTTTTTTACATGAACATGCCACAGCATTTTTTAAAATTTTAATCTCTTTGTGATTAGGACACTTGGAATAAAATTTTGAACCTGATGTTTTCATTGTATATACTTTTTCAAAATGCTTATACTGTACTTTTTCTACCCCTTACCAATGTTTTCTGTTATCTTTGAGTTTAAATTACCCTTCTACATACAATGTCTTATTGAGAAAATGCTAACTCTAAGCGAATTTCTGTGTGAAAGGTTTTCAAACATTTTCTCATTTATTTATCACAAAACCTCATTAAATAGACCTTATTGAGATTCCCATTTTAAATAAAAATCATCTTGATTTATAACATGCTGAAAACATGCTGAAATAACATGCTGAAAGTCAAATCCTTAGAATGTGTGGGATATAGTATCTGAGTTTAGTGTTACAGATGGTGCAATTAACTGTCATATAATATTTCTTTCAATGTAAACTCTAATGACTACATAATCTTATGGCAAATTTCAGAAGTAAAATTCAGGCCAGGGTTAATTTTCCATTTCTGAGTTTATCAATAAGACATAGCATTAGACTTTGATACCTGCCTTGCCAACATGAGACCTATTTTATGTGGAAAAGACCTGTATCTTTAATATGATCTTTTTTTTTCTCTTTATCTATTCAAATCTAAGTCAGTACATTCCAGTTGAAACAGACCTGATCCAAGGATAAACCATATGACCTAAGCCCATGTGAGTAACACATCCTTAGAAGGACATTTCTCATTGGAACTTATAAAGAATAAAGAGATTGTCTTGTACTTTTGGAAGAGCTGGGTGTTTTTCCTCATTTTGTGTGAACTTGAGAATGAGCAATAGGCTGGAGCTAAAAGAGAGTCTGTGAGCCCTGATACAAGTAGCCTCATTGTCTGGACATCTGCATCAGCTACGGTTTTCATTTTCATTACATGAAACATTCATTACATTACTCAAGAACCCTTGGATTAAATAGTTTGGTTGGGATCTTTATCTCTTACTGTAAACTCATATGGGATAGAAAAGATGCCTAAAGTGAAGTCATTTGATTTCAAATGAAATATTCATTTGTGGGCAACACTAATCCCATAACTGAAATAACCATCTGGTTCCCAATATATGAGACTGTACTACTGTATGTAACATGCATCTATTTTTTCATATATTTCAGTATATAGGAATTCAGGAGTGAATTTAGGAACTTCTCTCTCTTAATTTTTTATTTCATCTTATTTTGGAGATTATTTCAGCTTTAACCATGGGATAGTATTTCCTCCCTGACTCAACTTGTTTCTCTCCTGATTTTCATATACTTTGTTATTTTTGGTTTTTTCATCCTTTTACAGTTGGACTCAATCTTTCATTTCTGCTTCTTGCAAAACATTATTTTGTATTGCCTAACTTTTGAGAACCTACTTTTTACTTATTTCAAGATGCTGTCATTCCTTTGCATGACTTTCACAGGACACTTCCTGAAATTCCAGTTTAGGTCAGAGATCAAATTTGAGCTTAAAATTTCTACCAAGATAAAACATCTAATTCTCAACTTTGATCACCTTGAATCTTGAATGACAGGACATATCATTGAGAATACATTTGTGTGTGTCAATTTTTGTTGCATAAAAAATCCAGATGAATTATTTTTCTGTCTGATAGAATTATTTTACTGATTTTCTTCTGATTATTATTTTTTGAACCCATTTCTGTGCCTTCTCCCTTTATGCTTTCTTGTGTGGTTGAAAAGCGACTGTTTTATTGCAGTCTTTTCTCAAAGTACTTAGAGTTTTGGGAAATATCAGGTGCCAGTTCCCCATCAGCATTATCAAGAGCACAAAAAATGCTATCTCTTTAACCCTAATAATATGTTATTACAGCCTGTCTAATGATGCAAAGTTATATTATCAGAAAGATAAAATTTCTGACTCTTTTAATGGTGGCTCAGATGGTAAAGCACCTGTCTGCAAGGCAGGAGATCTGGTTTCAATCTCTGGGTCAGGAAGATCCCCTGGAGAAGGAAATGGCAGCCCAATCCATTACCCTTGCCTGGACGGAGGAGCCTGGTAGGCTACAGTCCATGGGGTTGCAAAGAGTTGGACATGACTGAGCGACATCACTTTCTTTCTTTCTTTCACTTTCCAAGGCAAACAAACTCATCTCAAAGAACTGCAAAATTGAAAAATAAAAATGAGTTAAAATCAGATTAGAAATACAACATTTTTTATAATATAGCATTGTCTACATAACACCAAATTCCCACCAAAACATAGTATTGATTACTTGGAAATGTTAAATTATTTATTTCATGTGTGTGTGTGTGTTGGTGGGTGGAGGGGTGAGTATATGGCTATTCCATGTTAGTAAGTTAAAATCTCTAATTATTAAATATCCAAACTATCTGTGGCAGAATGATTACTATTGTTTTTTTTTTTTTATCATGATCCACACCCTTTCTTCCATCTTCAAAGTTATCACAGTAATTTAAGACCTCCTTCTCCAAGATAATTGCTGCTTGTAAACATGAAATTAACTCAATCATGTCCAACTCTTTGCGATCCAATGGGCTGTAACCTGCTAGGCTTCTCTGTCTATAGAATTTTCTGTCTGTGGAATTCTTGTCCAGGGAAGAATACTGGAGTGGGTAGCTGTTCCCATCTCCAGGGGATAGTCCCATCCCAGGGTCAAATCCAGGTCTCCCACACTGCATGTAGATTCTTTACCATCTGAGCCAGCAGTAAAGCCCAAGAATACTGGAGGGGATAGTCTACCTCTTCTTCAGGGGATCTTCCTGAACCAGGGATCAAACCATGGTCTTCTGCATTGCAGACAGATTCTTTACTGGCTGAGCTACCAGGAAGCTTAGGCTTCCTCATCTCTGAATTTCTGGCTTCTCACATACACCTTCCTTTCCATCCTCTAATCTCATGCCTGTTTAAAATTTTAAGTTGCAACCCCACTCCTTACATCTAAAACTTAAGCAGAGAATATAGGTCAAAATTTTATTTCTTTGTTTCAGAAAAGTGAAAAGCTGGCATTTTAAAGATATAAAATTACACATATAAGTCCTATAAGAAGGGCATAATATTTCAGAGGTTAAGCTGACCAGTAGTCGGACAGCCTGGTGTGCTGTGATTCATGAGGCTGCAAAGAGTCAGACATGACTGAGCGACAGAAATGAACTGAACTGAACTGAGTCAGTGTTTAAAATGTACCCCTCAGAACAGAATTTAATTTATGCTGTTGTACACATCAGACACTCTTTATAAATTTAAGTTCTTCATTTTTTATGGAAAAAGGTTAAATATATCTGTATGAGAAGGTTAGCCACATAAAATGAGAAAATTAAGGCTAAAATGCTGATGGTAATAATTTAGAATATGCCTTTTACTTTTACAGTAAAAGGCTGAAGTGTGAAAATCTTTATCCCAGAATCTACAATATTAGTTCTGACAGCTAAGCTTCAGGGCCTGTCCTGCAACTTATGTAATCTAGTTGCTCTTAAAATAATCTTACAAAATATGAACATAATGCATTTCTGCATGGCATATTCAGTACTCCACATAAGATTTTGTCTTGGTTATCTTTCAAACTTACAAAAACTCCTAGAGATGTGATAATTTACCATTTCAGATTTTATGTGCCTGTACCTTTGGCAGTAAAACTAATATATCATCTCAGCAGTATACTCACTTTATAAAAGCAAGGTTTTCAAATTGAGACACATACCTAGCTTTAGGCAGAGAGACAATGGAACCTTGACTGTTGATTAACGTTTCTGATCACCACATGGAATGGTAAGAGCTGTACAGACAGTATAGGTGTGAATATATGAGTTCTAAGTGGTCACAGTAAGCACGCAAATCCAGCAGGCCCACCATGCATCCCTTCCGTACCTTTTTCTTCAAGGGACAGTTCAATGGTTCTTTGTTGTTTAAAATGTGCAGATTATTTACACTCTTGTTCAATTCTTTTTGTGGGGCTTCCCTAGTAGCTCAAGTGTTAAAGAATCTGCCTGAAATGCAGGATACCTGGGTTCAATCCCTAGGTTGGGAAGATCTCCTGGAGAAGGAAATAGCAACCTACTCCAGTACTCTTGCCTGGAGAAGAATTCCATGAACAGAGGAGCCTGGCAAGATAAAGTTATAGGGCTGCAAAGAGTCAGACATGACTGAGCAATGAACTTTCTTTTTCTTTCAAGTCCTTTTGTAATATGATTATCAAATCATTATTGGCAGGTCATGAGCACCTTTCTACCCCTTCATCCCCTCTTCCTTCTTGGGAATCCTTTAAAGGTGTTAGAAAGAAAAGAAAAATATTTTCTTAGTTCAGAAGTCATACAAAAACAGACCAAAGGTCAAACTTCACCCTTTTAATGTTGTGAGATTTCCCCAACTGCTCCTTTAATATGAAGTTTTTGTTGGTGTTGGTGTTGCCTATACTGGGACACTATTATCTTTTACATTGCAGCCACTTTTCTCGTTATGCCTCTAAATTTGCCTTCACTAAGATTTCTGACTGCATATACAGAGTCTTTAGAGTGATTGCAAAATCCAACAGCTCCATAATTCTTCTATATTTCCATTTCCATTTTATTTATGTTTTCCATTTTTCAGTATTAACACTTTTCATTTCTTTGCCACATTTTCACTTTTTTCACTCAATTACTTCATTCTATTATTGATTTTTGTAAATTTCACATGAGCTTATCACTATGAGACAAGCAGTAGCTCAACTATGGGCTTTGCTATGTCAGAATAACAGATTTATAGTGACCAACCATTGGCAGACTTTGAAAGAAAGTTACATGGTTGGTCACTGATCATGTTGTGCCTCTGTTACTTACATGATTTGTGGACTGAAAAGCTAATAGTGAAGTTTATACTTTATGCAACTACTCATACTTAATATAACGTGGTAATTAAAATTTGAACTGTTGTTGGAACACTGCTATTATTTTACTAAAATGTGGTAACTGATCTTTGAAATGGAAAATTGATGTTTAAATATTTAAACAATACAGGAACATAGTTTTATTTGGTCTTTCACCACAATCCCAATTTTTCTGTTTCTCAAAAGTACTATTTATTTACTTCCTTCCATATACTTTCAATTTAAACCATGTGAACACAAATAAAATTTAAAAGTTAATTCTTTTTTGTTTTGTTTTGTTTCCAAAATAAATGGGACACTGGAGCCTAGAACAGCACCTGGGACATAGTATAGGTACAATAGATACCTGTGGGACAAATATGTGCTATTTGCTACAACTTCTTTCACTGAACATTAATTTGTAAAGATTTTTCTACAAAAACACTTATGGAATTGCTCCTTTTTATTATAATGACTGAATAATATCACATATCAATAAAGTCATATTTTATGTGTTATTTCCCTGTTAATGGACAGTCATTTTAGTTTAGTGTTTTTTTTTTTTTCCTACTAGAAAAAAAGGCAACCCACTCCAGTATTCTTGCCTAGAAAATCCCATGGACGAAGGAATCTGGTAGGCTATAGTCCTTGGGGTCGCAAAGAGTCAGACATGACTGAACTACTTCACTTTCTTTCAGTTCACTAGGAAAAAAAAAAATCAGCAAATGACCTCGCTTATATCTTTTGTATATCCATTGACTCTTTCCTTAAAGTTTTAGTTAATTGCTACAGCTGTCCTTTCCTTTTCCTAATCCTGTGTTAACTTTTTTACTTTATATGATGTCAACATTTGAGATTCCCTGATAGTTCAGTTGGTAAGAATCCACCTGCCGTGCAGGAGACCCTGGTTTGATTCCCAGGTCTGGAAATTCCACTGAAGAGGGAAAGGCTATCCACTCTAGTATTCTGGCCTGGAGAATTCCATGGACTGTATGGTCCATGGGGTCACAAAGAGTCGGACACAACTAAGCGACTTTCACTTTCAATGTTTTGAAAAATTTTGTCTCATAATTTAACCTTGTCTAAAGTGTAGACTTACATAAATTAATTTTTAACCTGTGAAGTTACACTAATATATCAAATTTAGAAGTATTTTCCTAAATAAAGCAATAACAATAACAAAATATACTACATATCCTGATTGTAAGTCCTAAATTAAATGATCATTTAATTTGCAGTAAGATGTTATGTGGAACATTTTTAAATAAAGAGATAAACATTCAAGAGAAATTATTTGTTGAAATATATTCTTGTACAAAAGAAAACACCCTTTGATTTTTTTGTTTCGTAGTTCATAGGGTCAATACTTATATTAGTAATATAATAGTCACTCCAAAAATTTACCTTCTTAATTAACAATAGTTTTTAATATCTTTTGCAAAAGAAAATGTCACTGTATCATATTTTTATAATTTTACATTAAGATTTTAAGATATAGTCATTCAAAGTTTAATATTTGCTTTATTATTAAAAAAATTCACCCTAGATTTTCATTCTTTTTGTCTGTGATATTCTAGAATGTTAATGATGTTATTGAAGACATAAGTTATAAAATAAAGTTTGTCAAAAGCCATATATAGTGTTATAACAGATTTCATAAACTATTCAAGATAAAGATTTTTGTAATCAGTTTGAATGTTTAGCAAAGTATAATTTAAAATGATAAGAAGAAATATTTATGTAATATTTACAATTAAACTTGGTTCAGGATTTTTAAAGCTATTTTAGAACAGCTGTAAAATGAAAGAAAATAAAGGACATAACTATAAATAATACATAGTTAACTTCTCTTAAACTGTCATCTTACCTGACACTGAGAAGGAAGAACTCTCCTAAACAATACCAGTTCACCTCTTAACTCCCAGAGGCCAGTTCAGTTCAAACTATCTGTGGTTTTGAAGCCCTGTGTCTGGGAAGGTACAAAGATTATGATCTCAACTAGAGCAGCCACTGGAGTCTGAATAATTTTATATTCCAGGAGATCTTGTCTAAGACTGATTTTCCCCATACATGAATGTTTTATCAACAAATTTGTAGAATTCCTAGTGTAAATAACTATAATTTGAGTTTGTCATGTGTGCATGCTAAATTGCTTCAGTTGTATCCAACTCTTTGCAACTCAGTTTGCATTTAGTTGCTAAATATATTATCAGAACATTAGACAAAACAACATTATAATCATTTTATATGTTTGCATGGTATATTAATCATTAGATTAATCCATATAGTACTGCTATTTTTTAAGTAAAATGTTGAACATTAATGATGTGCATGCAGGCAAAGTTGCTTCAGTTGTGTCTGACACTGTGTGACTCTATGGACTTTAGCTTGCCAGGCTACTCTGTCCATAGGATTCTCCAGGCAAGAATACTGGCGTGGATTGCCATGTCCTCCTCCAGGGTTCTTCCTGACCTGGTAATCAAATCTGCAGTTGGATCTCCTTGCAGTCCAAGGGACTCTCAAGAGTCTTCTCCAACACTGCAGTTCAAAAGCATCAATTCTTTAGTGCTCAGCTTCCTTCATAGTCCAATTCTCACATCCATACATGACCACTGGAAAAACCGTAGCCTTGACTAGCCGGACCTTTGTTGGCAAAGTAATGTCTCTGCTTTTGAATATACTCTCTAGGTTGGTCATAACTTTCCTTCCAAGGAGTAAGCATCTTTTAATTTCATGGCTGCAATCACCATCTGCAGTGATTTTGGAGCCCCCAAAACTAAAGTCTGACACTGTTTCTACTGTTTCCCCATCTATTTCCCATGAAGTGATGGGATCGGATGCAATGATCTTCGTTTTCTGAATGTTGAGCTTTAAGCCAGCTTTTTCACTCTCCTCTTTCACTTTCATCAAGAGGCTCTTTAGTTCCTCTTTACTTTCTGCCATAAGGGTGGTGTCATCTGCATATCTGAGGTTATTGATATTTCTCCCAGCAATCTTGATTCCAGCTTGTGCTTCTTCCACCCCAGCATTTCTCATGATGTACTCTGCATAGAAGTTAAATAAGCAGGGTGACAATATACAGCCTTGACATATTCCTTTTCCCATTTGGAACCAGTCTTTTGTTCCATGTCCAGTTCTAACTGTTGCCCCCTAACCTGCATATAGGTTTCTCAAGAGGCAAGTCAGGTGGTCTGGAATTCCCATCTCTTGAAGAATTTTCCACAGTTTATTGTGATCCACACAGTCAAAGTCTTTGGCATAGTCAATAAAGCAGAAATAGATGTTTTTTCTGGAACTCTCTTGTTTTTCCATGATCCAGCAGATGTTGGCAATTTGATCTCTGGTTCCTCTGCCTTTTCTAAAACCAACATCTGGAAGTTCACGGTTCACATATTGCTGAAGCCTGGCTTGGAGAGTTTTGAGCATTACTTTACTAGTGTGTGAGATGAATGCAATTGTGCAGTAGTTTGAACATTCTTTGGCATTGCCCTTCTTTTGGATTGTAATGAAAACTGACGTTTTCCATTCCTGTGGCCACTGCTGAGTTTTCCAAATTTGCTGACACATTGAGTGCAGCACTTTAACAGCATTATCTTTTAGGATTTGAAGTAGCTCTGGAATTCCATCACCTCCACTAGCTTTGTTCATAGCGATGCTTTCTAAGGCCCACTTTACTTCACATTCCAGGATGACAATATTGTTCAAATCAACATTAGTGAAATTAACTTTTATGTATTCCTTTTGTAAATTGAAATCAGAGTCCAGAGAATTTTTTTAAGGAAAATATCTTTAAAGAAAATCTTGCTTTAACTTATTTTCTATATTCAGCCAAATAATAATCAAAAATTGAAACCACAAATTAAGAGAGTAATTATTATATATCATAAAGAAACAGTTGTTAATTTAACACTTCTCTCCAATATTGAGATTTAACTACCTGAAGGTATTATTGCTTTTGTTTCCAAAAAATGCTTGGATCCATTTCTGCAGCATGAGGAAAAAATAAGATTTCCTGAAGCCATTAAAAAAATCATTTTACAGTATTTTATGATAATAAAAAATGTAGAAATTACCAACAGTTATGATATAGATAGACATTTATCTTTGTATGTCCATTCCTATATATTTAATGTCCATATGATATTATCATTAAAATGATTGTATAGAAATATTATCATTATATTTTTGTAGAGCTAAGTTTATTAAGAACTATAAGTAGCTCAAAATAAGAAGCAAACTGTGAAAAGAAAAGATTCTTATCACATCAAATGGCATGATTATTTTGATTATAATACTTTTTTGACTTGCTTAATAAGCTCCAAAAATATATTTAATCATTAAAATTAAATATTAACTTTCTTATCCCTCATCTTCCCAGGAGCTATTATAAAGAAACTTGTTTGGTGATTTTCCATTTTCCAATTGTCACTTTCTCTTTGGTCATTCTTCTTTAGTCATTACTTTTACCTTGCCAACATGAAGCTTAAGAGTTAGAGTGGTATATGTGTATGTGCATATACTGTGTGTATGTGTGTGTTTACTTTGGCTTTGATCACACATCCTGACAATTGTTAAAATTTAATATTCTTTCCCCCAAAATTCATGCTGTACAATTGCTTATCCAACAGAACTAATATAATCTTACTATTTAGTTTTAGCTTTTTCTTATTTAATAATTTCAGAACCTTCACTAATGTACTTTTATGATAGAAGGGTTTTTTTTATATTTTCCTTTATTCAGTCTTTATTATCAGATCCTTTAAACAATAGCTTCTAACATATCATTTTTTTTAAATAACACATCTAAAAATGAAAAGTAGGTATAGTCTTTTCTGTATGAAAGCACTCCATTGTAATGTTGTCTGTTTATATGCAAGAAATGAATAGCCATTTTCTTCAGGTGATAAATCTACATTCTTAGGAATGCTTAATTTCCTTTGACAACCAATTTGCTTTTGAAACATTACCCTACATAATAACAGCAAAATGTAATTGTTACAGTAAACTACAAATAGCTGAGCATATTAACTGGTGAACTACTTCTTTGACACTGTTAGGGTTTTTTTTTCCCCCTAAAATAAGGATCTCAAGACCAATGTCCTTTGACTCTCACAACAAATTAAGAAAGTGAAGTTTTCTGTTGGAATGTATCTATCTATTTTCTGGTCTTAAATGTGTGTATTCTGTATATTATTTGATTTTCCTTGTTCTAGTATGTATAGGTGAGTCAGTGTGAATTCAAGAGCAATGGCTTAATATTGAAGTAGGAAATTATTTTATCTGTACTAGCTGTACCATCTGGGTAGCGCTGAGGATGTCCCAATGTGCACAATTATAATTTGAAACTTTATGCCAGAAATATTAGGAATTCTACTGAATCCAGGAAATTCATAAAAACAGC
This sequence comes from Aepyceros melampus, assembly GCA_006408695.1. Lineage (NCBI taxonomy): Eukaryota > Metazoa > Chordata > Mammalia > Artiodactyla > Bovidae > Aepyceros > Aepyceros melampus. Next base: position 133,943 of record SJXQ01010092.1, on the reverse strand, counting down.
TAACTTAGGGCATTATTACACTTCCCTTATTTTTTTTCTCTTTGTATCTGTATTTTTATTGACTTTGGCAGAGATATGCAAGGATTTGTGTATGTTTGTGACATTCTATGATAATTTAAATATCAGTTAAAACCATAACCATGAGAGAATTTTAGAATAAGAACCACTTCAAGGTCTAATTCTTTCATCAATATAAATTTTTAATCAGCATGAATATGAATAGAAAACACAGCCCTGAACCAAGGAATACATTCCTATGGATTGCACTTGGTTAAGAAATATTTGTAATCAGCATGTTTCATCATTTCATCCAGGTAATTGTTACTTGACTGCACACTTGGAAATATTAATTAGAGTATAGACAAATGGTAATTGTTGAAGAGAAAGACAATGTTATTCATTTTATTTGATGTTATTGATAATGTACACTAGAGGGTAACGACAGTTTGCAGAGACTGCTGTAAAATTATCTTGCCAATGTGCAAACTCTTGCTCCAGAACAAGCTTTGAAACCTGGGATTCTTATTTAAGGGCTAAAATTGAAGTATGCACCTGTTTTATTATTATTATTATTATATTGTGTAATTAGAGTTGAACTGATATCTGCTTTCAATTCTGATACACTAAATTATTTCATACCATTTATGTGGTAAAAAATGGGATATAAATGAGACTTAAAAGTTTATATTTTTTACCACATTGGTTTGCTTCCAGATAAATATGAGTACTATGATTAATGTAGTCATTTATATCATATTGATCATGTATGGAAATTAGGCACTTCCTACATATGCACAGATAGAACTAAATTGAAGATGTTTCCAATAATAATAGTAATAATAATAATAAACAGAAGTGGTGGCTCAGAAAAAAATTGGATGTTAAACTATAAGTGAACTAATGAGAAATTTGATGAATTTATTGCAGTGAATATTTTAAAGCATTAAATATATATGTCTAAATACTCTATGGTCAGGAACCAGAAAGTGTAAGAAAAACTTAAGACACAATTTTTTTCTAGTGTTTTTTTGATAGTTTTTTTTTTTTTTTTGCTGTCTTTCAACATATTCTGATCCTAAGGAAATGAAAATGAGAATTTTCTTCCTATGAGTATGCTTCCTGGTTTTCTAGTATTTCTAGGTTTCTAAAATTTAAATGAATTAAAAAGAGTAAATCCATATGCAGAAAAGAATGTCATATCATATCATTAACTTGAAAAAATGCAAGTTACTCAGTCATGTCCAATTCTGCTACCCTGTGAACGTTTGCCTACCAGGCTTTTCTGTCCATGGAATTTTCCAGACAAGAATACTGGAGCAGGTTGCTCAAATACTTCCTCCTCCAGGGGATCTTTCTGCTTTAAGGAACAAACCCATGTCTTTTGCATTGTTAGGCAGATTCTTTACCACAGTGCCAGCTAGGAAGCCCTTTTCAAACTGTGCTGCTGCTGCTGCTATGTCGCGTCAGTAATGTCCAACTCCGAGCGATCCCATAGATGGCAGCCCACCAGGCTCCCCCATCCCTGGAATTCTCCAGGCAAGAACACTGGAGTGGGTTGCCATTTCCTTCTCCAATGCATGAAAGTGAAAAGTGAAAGTGAAGTTGCTCAGTCGTGTCCGACTCTTAGCGACACCATGGACTGTAGCCCACCAGGCTTCTCTGTCCACGGGATTTTCCAAACAAGAGTACGGGAGTGAGGTGCCATTGCCTTCTTCAAACTGTAGTGATCAGAAGTAATTCTTCAATAAACAATACTGTATTGATGTATTTTCACACTGTTAGAAATGTACCTTAAAGATACATTCTTACAAAGAGCGTTTCCTGGGTTAAAAGATAAATGTAATTTCTTAAGGTATTGACTAACCTTAAAAGTTGTGTAATCTCAACATCAGTAACATATTATGTTAAGATCTTCCTACCAAATAGTATATTGTCAAGCTTTTTCAATTTTACCAAACTAAAGAGCCTCTTGATGAAAGTGAAAGAGGAGAGTGAAAAAGTTGGCTGAAAACTCAACATTCGGAAAACTAAGATGGTGACTCCAGCTATGAAATTAAAAGACACTTGCTCCTTGAAAAAAAAAAAAAAAACTATGATGAACCTAGACAGCATATTAAAAAGCAGGGACTACTTTACTGATAAAGTTCTGTCTAGTTAAAGCTATGGCTTTTCCAGTGTGTATGGATGGGAGTTGGACTATAACAAAAGCTGAGTGCTGAAAAATTGATGCTTTTGAACTGTGGTGTTGAAGAAGATTCTTGAGAGACCTTTAGACTGCAAGGAGATCCAACTAGTCCATCCTAATGGAGATTGGTCCTGGGTTTTCACTGGAAGGACTGATGCTGAAGCTGAAACTCCAATAATTTGGCCACCTGATGCAAAGAATTGGCTCATTGGAAAAGACCCTGATGCTGGGAAAGATTGAAGGCAGGAGGAAAATGGGACAGAGGATGAGATCGTTGGATGGCATCACCGATGCAATGGACCTGAGTTTGAGTAGGTTCTGGATGCTGTTGATGAACAGAGAAGCCTGGAATACTGCAGTTCATGGGGTCACAAAGAGTCAGACATGACTGAGTGACTGGACTGAGTAGTTGAAATATTTTATCTCTGTCTAGTTTTATCATTCTCTTATATTAAGTGAAAGTGAACACATTTTTAAAATATGTTTACAGGTCTTTTTTTTTTTTGGTCTTCATGACGTTATTCTATCAGATTTTTATCTCATTGTTTCCCAACTTTGAAAGCTGCTTCTATATTAGGAATTATGCATGCTCTTTACCTATGCTTTTCAAAAAATATTTATTTTCAGTTGATCAATGATTGGTTTATAGTATTGGTTGGATTTCTGTCATACATCAACATGAATTTGCCATAGGTGTATATATGTCCCCTCCCTCTTGAATCCCCCTCCCACCTCCTGCCCATCCCACCCCTCTAGGTTATACAGAGCCCCAGTTTGAGTTCCCTAAGTTGTACAGCAAATTACCATTGGCTATTTACGTATGTTAGTGTATATGCATTTGTGCTGCTCTCTCCATTTATCTCACTCTCTCCCTCTTCTCCCTCGCTGTTATCCATAAGTCTGTTCTCTATCTCTGCATCTCTATTGCTGCTCTGCAAACAGATTCTTCAGTGCCTTCCTTCTAGATTTCGTATGTGTGCATTAATATACAATATTTGCTTTTCTCTTTCTGACTTTCTTCACTCTGTGTAATAGGCTCTAGGTTCATCCACCTCACTAGAACTGCCTCAGATGAATTCCTTTTTATGACTGAAGAGTATTCCATTGTACATATGTACTGTACCACAGCTGCTTTATCCATTCATCTGTCCATGGACATATAGGTTTTTTTCCATGTCTTGGTTATTGGAAATAGTACTGCAGTGAACATTGGGGTACATGTGTCTTTTTAAGTTTTGGTTTATTCAAGGTATATGCCTAGAAGTGTTATATCTGGGTCATATTTTTTTTTCCCTAGTTTTTTTAAGGAATCTCGTTACTGTCTTCCACAGCAACTGTAGCGTCCCATCAGCAGTGTCCCACAGAAGTGAAAGAGGGTCCCACCAGTGGTGTAGGAGGATTTCCTTTTCTCTACACTCTCTCCAGTACTTGTTGTTTGTGAATTTCTTGATTATGGCCATTCTGTCTGGAGTGAGGTGATATCTCATTTTAGCTTTGATCTCATTTAGTTTTGATTTGCATGTCTCCTTTGGAGAAATATCTTTTTCAGTCTTTTGCCGACTTTTTGATTGGACTAATTGTGTTTCTGGTATTAAGTTGTTTGAGATACTTGCATATTTTGGAAAGTAATCCTTTGTCAGTTGTTTCATTTGCTATTAGGAGGTGGGTCATAAAGGATCTTGCTATGATTTATATCTTACAGTGTTCAGTCTACATTTTCTTCTAAGAGTTTTATAGTTTCTGATCTTACATTTAGGTCTTTAATCCATTTTGATTTTATCTTGTGTATGGTGTTAGGAAGTATTCTAACTTCATTCTTTGGCATGTAGTTATCCATTTCTTCCAGCACCATTTATTGAAGAGACTGTCTTTTCCCCATTGTATATTCTTGCCTCCTTTGTCAAAAATAAGGTGCCCATATGTTCTGGGTTTATATTTTGGCTTTTTATCTGTTTCATTGATCCATACTTCTTGATTTTGTGTCAGTACCATCCTTTCTTGATAACTGTGACTTTGTAATCTAGTAATAATCTGAAGTCAGGAAGATAGATTCCTCCAGCTCCATTCTTCTTTCTCAAGATTGCTTTGGTTATTCAGGGTCTTTTATGTTTTCATATAAAATGTGAACTTTTTTGTTCTAATTCTGTGTAAAATTCCATTGGTATTTTGATAGAGATTGCACTGAATCAGGATTGTGTTTAGTAGTAGTCATTTTCACAATATTGATTTTTCCAACCTAGAAACATGGAATATCCCTCCATCTGTTTATGTTGTCCTTGATTTCTTTCATCAGTGTCTCATAGTATTCTGTATATCCCTCTTTTGTCTCCTTAGGTAAGTTTATTCTGAGGTATTCTATTGTTTTAGTTGCAATAATAAATTGGATTGATTACTTAATTACTCTTTCTGATTTTTCATTGTTAGTCTCTATGAATGTAAGTGATTTTTGTACATTGATTTTGTATCCTGCAACTTTAATAAATTCACTGTTTAGTTCTAGTGATTTTCTAATAGTATCGTTAGGGTTGTCTATGTACAGTGTCATAACATCTGCAAATAGTGAGAGTTTTACTTCTTTTCCAATCTGGATTCATTTCTTTCTCTTCTCTGATTGCCATAGCTAGAGCTGTCAATACTATGCTGAATATTATTGGCGAGAGTGGGCGCCCTTGTCTTCTTAGACAGAATGCTATCTTTTTCTCACCATTGAGAATGTTTGCTGTGGTTTTGTTGTATATGGCTTTTAACATGTTAAGGTACATTCCTTCTGTGCCCATTTTGAAGAGGTTTTTTTTTTTTTTTTATCACAAATGGGTGCTGAATTTGTTATATTCCAACTTTTTCCAGTTTTTATTTGTCTTTGATTTTCCTTCTGATGATGTAGAGAAACACATCCAAGTTATCTTTTACTTTTTGTACAGTTTCACTTTTTACATTTAGATCTCCAGTATGGTTGGAATTCATTCTTGCATGTGATGATGGTATGAGTCCACTTGTTTTATTCTTATGTTTATTTTTTGGCTATGGAGTTATCTCTTCACTCTTTATTTTAAAATAAAGTTTTTCTATTTCTTAGTGATTTGAGATGCCAGTTTGGGTCATATACTAGAAACTCCTATGTACTTGGTTATAGAGATTGACTTTTTATGCTAAGTATTGGTCTGTCTATTTTTGTGTTTGAACCACATTCAATTATGGTTTAATTATGCTTATCTGTGTCTTAATGCCTGTTAAGGAATTATCCATTTTCATAGCCTTTTCTCTTTAGCGATTCCTTTCTAATTTTCATATTCATTTTTCATGATGAACTTTATTATTGATATATCTATCTCTATTGAATAAGTGGGAAAAATACTAATCTAAGACATTTTAAAAATTTAGATTATGTATAATTGATAAATATTAACTTAGAAACTTAGAAAGAATTGATTTATATAATGTTCAGTCATTTTATCAAATAGAAAAACATCTTTCTATTTTGTTCAGTTTAATTTTTGTGTACTTAGTAGTATTTTCAATGCATAGACTTTGCACGCAGTGTTAAGTGAAAGTGTCAGTCTCTCAGTTATGTCTGACTCTTTGCAACCCCTTGGACTGTAGTCCACCAGGAACATTGCATATGCCTTTATTATAATTATTAAACCTTTCTTTATTATTGGTTTATTAAATATTTTGTTATGATTTTATTTATACATTTAAATATTTTCATTATTAATACTATACTTGCTGCATTAAAGAATTGAAATATTTTCTAATGCTGTGGAGAAAATATGTGACATAGGATTATCTGGGCTTTCAAAGTTGCCTTGTTTTAGGAATCCATCAGTGATGATGAAATCTGACTATCTGGTGTGCAGTGTTGATTGAGATAGGTCACTTTTATTCTGTCTATAATTGTATTGAATTGAGACTGGATTTAATATTTCCTAAGGATTGTTTCTTTACCTCACTTAAGGGTGTTGCTCTTTTGGAATTCTAACTGCAAATTTGAAATGTTTACCAAATGTCTCTCTCTTTTTTTTTTTTCTCTCATCTTTCAAACATTGGCTTCTGTCTCTTTCTGCTTCAATTTTTAGACTCTCTATCCTGTGCCACTTATAGAAAAGTGCTGTAGGAATCAGGCTTGTCTTTTCCTTTATCCTGGGATATTCCTTCTTAAGTTTCCAGTTTTATGATAACTTTATAAAGTCTTCATACAAATTTTTATTTGAGATACATTCAGACTTTTAAAGGTGATCCTGGTGAGATCAGCAGGAATAGCAGCATGCTATTTTTCTGTTAGCAGATACAGAAAATGACCTTTGATACTGATAAAAGTGTTTATATAAGAACATTCTTGCAATTCTCACTCTGAAGGTTTATTTAATACATTATTAGCTGTCCTTTATTTTTAGTATCATCTGTGAAAATGAGTCTTTCTAGAATACAGTGACTGGAAGAAAATCTACAATGTTCTTATTTTTTTTTCCAATAGAAGATGAGTTTCTCTTTTTACCTTGACTGTTTGAAAGCTCAGAGACTAGCTTAGTGGAAATAATTTATCACTTTTTGAAAGTGTATTAGTTTTCTAGGACTGCTGTAATGGAGAACCACAAACTAGAATGCTTAAACAATAGAAATTTATTTTTGCATACTTCTGGAGGCTACAAGTTCATAATCAAAGTGTCAGCAGTTTTGGTTTCTTTTGAGATCTATCTCCTTGGCTTGTGGTTGGCTGTCTTCTTCATTTATCTCTTCATGTCATCTTCTCTGCATGTATCATCTCAGTATCTATAAACAAGGTGAAAAGACAGCCTTCTGAATGGGAGAAAATAATAACAAATGAAACAACTGACAAACAACTAATCTCAAAAATATACAAGCAGCTTATGCAGCTCAACTCCAGAAAAATAAATGACCCAATCAAAAAATGGGCCAAAGAACTAAATAGACACTTCTCCAAAGAAGACATACGAATGGCTAACAAACACATGAAAAGATGCTCAACATCACTCATTATCAGAGAAATGCAAATCAAAACCACAATGAGGTACCATTTCACACCAGTCAGAATGGCTGCGATCCAAAAGTCAACAAGCAATAAATGCTGGAGAGGGTGTGGAGAAAAGGGAACCCTCTTACACTGTTGGTGGGAATGCAAATTAGTACAGCCACTATGGAGAACAGTGTGGAGATTCCTTAAAAAATTGCAAATAGAACTGCCTTATGATCCAGCGATCCCACTGCTGGGCATACACACCAAGGAAACCAGAATTGAAAGAGACACGTGTACCCCAATGTTCATTGCGGCACTGTTTATAATAGCCAGGACATGGAAGCAACCTAGATGTCCATCAGCAGATGAATGGATAAGAAAGCTGTGGTACATATACACAATGGAGTATTACTCAGCTATTAAAAAGAATACATTTGAATCAGTTCTAATGAGGTGGATGACGCTGGAGCCGATTATACAGAGTGAAGTAAGCCAGAAAGAAAAACACCAATACAGTATACTTACACATATATATGGAATTTAGAATGATGGTAATGATAAACCTGTACGCAAGACAGCAAAAGAGACACAGATGTATAGAACGGCCTTTTGGACTCTGTGGGAGAGGGAGAGGGTGGGATGGGTTGGCAGAGTGGCAGTGTAACATGTGTGATATCATAAGTGAAATGAATCGCCAGTCCAGGTTTGATGCAGGATGCAGGATGCTTGGGACTGATGCACGGGGATAATCCAGAGAGAAGGTGTGGGGCAGGAGGGGGGAGGTGGGGGACGGGATTGGGAGTTCATGTACACTCGTGGCTGATTCATGTCAATGTAGAGCAAAATGAATACAGTATTTTAAAGCAAAACAAACTAAAAAATAAAAATTAATTAAAAATAAAAAATAAAGTAATTAGCCTCCAATTAAAATGAATAAAGTTATATTAAAAAAAATAAGGTTACTAATCATGTTGAATTAGGACCCATCCTAATGCTTTCATTTTAACTTGATTACTTCTATAAAGACCCATATCTTCAAGTAAGGTAACATTCTTAGGTTCTTAGAGTTAGGACTTCAACAAACTTTCTGGAGGGGACAAAATTCAACCAAAAATAAAAGTAAATGTAATATAAATGAAAATGAATATATGCATTATTTCATTTAAAAATAATTATATTTACAAAACAATAACTTGGATTTCTAGTGAGTGAAAAAGATTAACATCAGAGAACTTCAATTCACAGTAAGCAACTATTGGTAAAAATAAGCTGAGGTCAGACTTCTAAATTCTCCTAACAGCTAGAATAAACAAGAAAAGTATACTATTAGCTCTTCCTAGGCAATTTTTTTCACAACTAGATTAATAATGTGGGAATGTTGTTGAGCCTATTAAATCTACTTTTCTAAATTGTGAGGATTTCAATAAATATCTTTGAATTTTTACCATAAAACCCATACTGTAATGAATTATTCATACTGTTCTATAGTTCATGATGGAAATGTATGATTAACCACATAGAAAAGTTTAATAATATCAGAATACTACTAGAAAATCTGCCTACAAAAGAATATAAGAAACTCTCATTAATCAAGCATCCTCTGCAATGACAAGATCCCTTCATGAGCTGAATGTTTCACAACATTCTCTATTCTTCAATTAAGTCTGATCTAAATAACAAATCAAGTTTGAACTCTCATCATTTTAACACCAATTAGATATAAAACTTTTTCACATTTAATTTCTTAATGATTTCTGAATGGGTATATTGTTAATGATCTATTACTAAGAGCTAAAGTCCCTGGAGAAGGGCATGGAAACCAACTTTCGGTGTTCTCGCCTGGAGAATCCCATGGACAGAAGAGACTAGCAGGCTATGGTCCACTGGGTCCCAAAGAGTCAGACACAAGTGAAGTGACTTAGCACAGAGCTGAAGGAATTGTGTTCAATACCATTTACTGAATAATTGTCAAGTAAAATTCATCATTTCGTAATGATCTTTGTCAAAGGCACAGCAGGAAAGAATCAGCATAATCATACACCAGTGAAGTTATCTCCCAGTACTGCCAGTCTGCCATTAGCAAGTGCAGGAGAACAAGACACAGAAACTGGAACTTTACCCAGCAAAATATGGTGCATGGTCACTCTAAGAATTGGAAAGTTTAACAAAGAAACTTTTTACAAAAATGTACCCTTTCCAGTAGAACTCTGTAGAAAGCCTGGGTTGTGTCAATAGATAAGAAATATGAATGTGTGAAGAAATAGACCAAACCAGGCAGATCTCTCCACATGTACTGTACTGGCCTGGAGAATGTTCAGTGCAGTCAACATGCAGACACATCTCATCACATTGTACATTTAAAATTGTTGAATTTGGATGAACCCTCAAAAACGACAGAATGATCTCTGTTCGTCTCCAAGGCAAACCATTCAATATCACAATTATCCAAATCTATGCCCCAACCAGTAATGCTGAAGAAGCTGAAGTTGAATGGTTTTATGAAGACCTACAAGACCTTTTAGAACTAACACCCAAAAAAGATGTCCTTTTCATTATAGGGGACTGGAATGCAAAAGTAGGAATCAAGAAACACCTGGAGTAACAGGCAAATTTGGCCTTGGAATGCAGAATGAAGCAGGCCAAAGACTAATAGGGTTTTGCCAAGAAAATACTCTGAGAAATGCAGTACTTGGATGCAATCTCAAAAATGACAGAATGATCTCTGTTCGTCTCCAAGGCAAACCATTCAATATCACAATTATCCAAATCTATGCCCCAACCAGTAATGCTGAAGAAGCTGAAGTTGAATGGTTTTATGAAGACCTACAAGACCTTTTAGAACTAATACCCAAAAAAGATGTCCTTTTCATTATAGGGGACTGGAATGCAAAAGTAGGAAGTCAAGAAACACCTGGAGTAACAGGCAAATTTGGCCTTGGAATGTGGAATGAAGCAGGCCAAAGACTAATAGAGTTTTGCCAAGAAAATGCACTGGTCATAGCAAACACCTTCTTCCAACAACACAAGAGAAGACTCTACACATGGACATCACCAGATGGTCAACACCGAAATCAGATTGATTATATTCTTTGCAGCCAAAGATGGAGAAGCTCTATACAGTCAACAAAGACAAGACCGGGAGCTGACTGTGGCTCAGATCATGAACTCCTGATTGCCAAATTCAGACAAATTGAAGAAAGTGGGCAACACCACTAGACCATTCAGGTATGACCTAAATCAAATCCCTTATGATTATACAGTGCAAGTGAGAAATAGATGCTGTCAGCATTCACCAATATATTTTCCTTATGAAAGCGCATCAGGCAATGTACCTTTGATCCATAAACCATTCAATGCATTTGTTATACTTTATAATTTGTCTTTAATATATGTGTCTTACCAGGACTTCACTGGTGGCTCAGTGGTAAAGAATCCACCTGCCAGTGCAAGGGACACAGGTTCGATCGCTGCTCCAAGAAGATCCCACATGCCTTGAGGCAGCTAATCCCAGATGCCACAACTATTAAGCCTGTGCTCTAGAGCCCAAGAGCCTCAGCTACTGAAGTCTGCATGCTCTAGAGCCTGTGCCCTGCAACAAAAGGAGCCACTGCAATGAGAAGCCTGTGCACCACAGCTAGAGAGTAGCCCCACTCACCACAACTAGAGAAAAAAGCCCACAGGCAGTGAAGACCCGCACCCTGAAAATTAAATAAATTAATTAAATTATTTGAAAATCTACTTTAAAAGTGTATTACCTCCCAAATATATATGTTTCCCAGGTTTTAAATATTGCATGTATCATTTTATTAAAAAAAATGCTTGCCCACTTGCTAAATTTTAAAGACGACATCATACATCCTTATTTTTGAATTTGCTCTCTTGTGAACACAGCACTACTAAAATACTTTAGATTTGTACTACTTTGAATAGTGAGATTGAGCATTTTTTCTTATTAATTTGCCATTTGTTTTTCTCTGTCAAACTGCTATAACTTTTGTTCAGAGTTTTCTCTATGATATGTACAATTACTATTACTACTACTACTACTTGAAGGTTCTGCATACAGTAATGGAATTTAATGGCTTACAAGGCAGATATGGTTATGTGACTTTGGGAAAGTTATTTACTCTCTTAAGCTTCACCTTCTTCATCCAAAAAACTGGGTAATAACATCATCAACAATCCTTAAAAGAATTACATAGGCATGTAGGTGACATGCACTCAAAAATGTTTTTCCCACTTTTCACAAATTTTGAGCACCTACTGTATGTAAAGACTTATACTAGGAATTAAATGGGAGAAAAAGGACATTTTTTCCATTAAACCAGTGATTCTTTATTACTCCCATTTCCATTTCATTCTCTTCAACATCCCTCAGGGTGTTGCTTTCCTTTCCATCATCACTACCTGCATTCAGACCTTCATCTTTCCTCCCTGGATGTTGTTAACAGCTTCCTAACTCATCTCTGTGCCTCCCTCTCATTACTCCCCAATCAGTTCAGCTTCCTGCTGCCCAATGGGTCCTTCCAAATGCAGCTCTGATCATACTTAGCCTTCTATTTCCCTCTATGGGATTTGGTTCACTTTATCAGATTATAAGACAATCCTCATCTGACCCCTACCTTTCTTCTCAAATCTCATCTCTTCACAGTCCCCAGTTAGCCTTTCATGTTTCAAAGGTTCAAAAACATATTTGTCACACAGGACCTTGCATATGATACAACTCCTCTCAAGAATATGTCTGGCTCTTTTCCTCCCTCCAAACACACCTCAGACACTATCTTCTCTGGGAAGTCTTCCCGTCTCTGACACTTGCAGTTCTAGCTCAGCTGATCCTCCTTTAAACTCTTATAATCTTGTCTCATTATTTGCATAATTGCCCTTGAGTCATTTATTCATTTATCTGTCCAACTCACTACTCTAAGACCTACTGGAGAGTAAAGGCTATGTCTTTTATGTCATCGTCCCCTGAACCTGAACAGCTCTGTATGAATGAGCGAATGAGTGAACAAATGAAGAGCAAAAGATTGGACTGACTGACTGCCATGTCATGCTTGTCAGCAGCATTCTCAGGGAATAATAGGAACAGAATAAAAGTCAACTTAGGGTAGAATTTCTGAAAGAAAAAATAAATTATAGCTAACTCTACCCTCTATAATAATACAGAAACTTTCCTTTGCTAGATGATATATTTAGATAGATAAATAGATAGATTTCATGCAATAGGCAATAGACTAGTATGTATTCATATGGCCATTTCTGACAGGGATTCAAAGATCCTAAGCTTTAGGGCACTTGAAGAATATGTCATCTTTGCCTATCCTGTGTTGTTATCCTCCCTGGAATGACTCATCCCCTCGGTTTTCATACTGTTCTTAAATCAGGACTATGGGGTTGAAGGAAAACAATCTATAATCCTTTGTAAGTGGTTGTAGGATGCGTGTTATTAATGGCTCCACTCTTTCTTGGGGTCTGACTTCCCAGGTCACTCAGATGGTAAAAAGACTGCCTGCAATGCTGGAGACCTGGGTTTGATCCCTGGGTTGGGAAGATCCCCTGGAGGAGGAAATGGCAACCCACTCCAGCATTCTTGCCTGGAGAATCCCATGGACAGAGGAACTTGGAGGGCTACAGTCCACGGGGTCGTGAAGTATCAGACATGACTGAGCAACGAAGCACAGCACAGCACAAGTTCTTGGGGGAGGTGGAGCTCATCCGTTCTCCTGCTGCCTAAAGTTTCTATTTTAGAGCTTATGCACTTAAGGGTTAGTTCAGGTAACATAAAGTGGAGTTGCTCAGTCGTGTCCGACTCTTTGCGACCCCATGGACTGTAGCCTACCAGGCTCCTCCCTCCATGGGATTCTCCAGACAAGAGTACTGGAGTGGGTTGCCATTTCCTTCTCCAGGGGATCTTCCCGACCCAGGGATCGAACCCGGATCTCCTGCATTCCAGGCAGACGCTTTAACCTCTGAGCCCTAATCTCCACGGAGATCTTTAGTAAAAGGCGTAAGATTTATACGGTCTGAAGAGAAACCAGAGTATCATAAGAGAAACCAGGTAACATAAATTCACCAAAAACCTAAAGTGAGATCATACTTGTGCAGACCATAGACAGATGACTTAAAGTTTTCTTAGTAATTATAAAGGAGAAGATTGGGAGATCAGATCCTTAAAAACTGACTAACGTCTATTGTCAATCAACCATTCGACCAACATAGATCTGCTTCTTCTAGGATTATAGTATCTATATATACATATATATGAGTGTTTATGATATGGATTTTTTTCTGAAGTATTTACTCATCAACTACTGCTTTGTGAGCACTTTTTTTTCCCCTGTCAGTGACCCAAGTTGTTCTTATCTGAGCCTCTCTTTCAGTATCTGCCTCAGCACTTTTCATCTACTTGGTTCTCAGCAAATGTTTGAATTGATCCTCAAGACCTCGTGTGAACCAGGAATCCAGGAAGTATGTGATTTTTTTTCAGTATGCAAGTTTCTAAGGTAGAGACGTCCTTGTCCCCAGTTTTATCTACATTGTTCAGACATTCATTTTCAACAGACTTGGCTTCCAATTCGCTGTGTGATGTATAGTGACAGCTGCACATAAAACAGTTCAGAGACCAAAAGGGAAGAGGGGAGCAGCCATTACCTCCAGGTTGTGCACATTATCCTTCTGCATCTGAGCATGAGCTGCAATCATCGCTTGTCAAAAAGCTTGAAATATCCCCCATTTCCTTTAGTGCCACTGGTTTCCGGTGACTCACTGTGTCATTTAACTAAGCTGATGACATCTGTGTGTATGCTCTCATAAAATATGTAGTTGGTGAAGCCCTTCCTCCTTTTGGATTGAACATAGTTGTATAATTATTTGTGAACGTTCTGTGCTCATGAATGTGTGTGTGTGAGTGCTTGTTTGTATGTGTCAGTAAGTACATAAGAAGAACCCTAGGATTTGGAAATAAGTACCAAAATAAAAAATCAACATGTTAAGGGATCAAAACAGAAATATTCGAAGTTACCTTAAAGAGAGAAAATGATTCCAGGGTCAGCAAGATTTGATATCATCCTGAGTGCGGCTAGAAATACCTCTAAACGTGAATGGTCCAAGAAGAAGCAATTGTCTAGACTAAGAAACACTGGGAAAAGGAATGAAGTTAGGGAAGCAAATACTGTGGTGTCCATTCAGCCCTAAGGCAAGTGGGTGCCCTGGAGAAATGATGACAAAATCGTCTACTTGGTAAAAATAACTCGGTCACAAGGACCATTACTCTTGTTCACATGTTATCTAACCAGACATTCTTCTAATCACAAAGCTGTTTTTCCAAGTACTTCCACACCAGAAAAAAAAAGACAGCCTGGACTGAGAACATAAGAAGCCCCAGCACTGTACATGTTTCACACTCAAGCACATACAATACTCCATACACGCAGAGTAAGATGGCGTGGTAGATTAGAAACACAGGTCCTGCATTTGCATGTGAGTTTACTGGGTGTATGTGTCTTGACGTTCACTTCTCCAGAAATCAGGTCAGTTCGGAGGCGCTGGAAAGTCTGAGCACACAGAGATGCACCAAAAGTCAGAGGGTGGAGACAACCGAGAATGTTGTCAGTCTAAAGAGTGACGAAGGCGATGTTTAAGGGTATCGGAGACAGAAGAAGGAGTTAAATAGAGAGAAGTTAAGAGAGACTGGGAGAATTAGATGAGGTCAGAGGGTAGAGGATATGGGAAAAACTCCCTGAGCAGGCTGAAATGACTGGAAATTGTGGTCAGAAACTGGAAAATCTAAATTTATGGCTTAGAGGCAAAGGAGCAGATTCCAGGGATTGCAAGGTTCAGGATGTGGCCGTGGGAGATCACTGAATATGAACTCAAGATGTTTTGAGTCATTCATTCAGGCATTTGTCATCCTGGATCATAGCAGGAAGAGAATTAGACAAGAAAACTATGAATTAGATGCCAAATTATTCTAAAATAGAAGGCCAGATAAATATTTTACCCACTTAGCTACTTTCTGTCTTCATGTTTAGTCCATGCTCTTCCCACATAAAGTGCCACCCCTGCCCCACGCTGCTATAGCACATAATCATAGGAAACACGTATATTTCCCCTAGAACAAGAATTCTTTTGGGCATATCATCCCCACAATACAAGTGCATTTTTAATGCAATATGTAAAATTCAATGGCTAATTCTATGCACACTCAGTTGTGTCTAACTCTTTGCAACCCCATGGACTGCAGCACCACAGGCCTCCCTGTCCATCACCAACTCCCGGAGCTTGCTCAAACTCATGTCCATCGAGTCAGTATGCCATCCAACCATCTCATCCTCTGTCTTCCCCTTCTCCTCCTGCCTTCAATCTTTCCCAGCATCAGGGTTTTTTCCAATGAGTCAATTCTTTGCATCAGGTGGCCAAAGTATTGGAGTTTCAGCTTCAGCATCAGTGCACACTTAATGAACAAAGGAAACATAATCATGGAGATCATTCCAGAATGTAATCCAGAAAATTTATTGAAATGTTTCCTAGTGGTGTGAAAAGAACCAAGAGAGTCAATAAAGAGATTAAGAAAGAAGGGTAAATTTTATTTATTTACTTACTGGTTGTAGGGTGGGAACGGGCATGAAGTTAAAAAGGATAGCCTTATGGCTTTGCCAGGCAAAGGGAGGCACACCAGGCTTCTGCCTTGAAAACTATGAAACAGTCATTATTGTATGGGGAAATATATTGGTCCACATGGAGGCTGTTGGCAATATTGATGAGCACAGTATTGGTGGAGTTGTTGGAGCAGGAGTTGAGTCCTCTGAACTGGAGACAAGTGAAGGCAGTGCTGAAAATAGCTCACTCTCCAGGATACCTAATTCAGAGACAGAGAGAGTGAGAGGGTCCTAGCTGCAGAACTTTCCCCAAGAACTGCAACACCTAATGCAATGGCAAGTGGGCCTTTCAATTCCACTTTCAGATTATGCGTTGCTAGAATAAGGAAATACTGTTACTGTTTGTATATTGATCTTGGAAAATTACTAAACAGTCATTTGCTCTAGTAGGTTTTTAGTAGATCTGTAGGATTTTTTCTGTACAAATAATCACGTTGTCTCCAAATAAAAATAATTTCACTTCTCCCCTGCCAACCCAGATGCATTTCATTTAATTTTTATTGCACATTGCACAAACTAGAATCTCCAGTACAATGCTGAATAAAAGTGGTGGAGACACCTTCCTGCTTTGTTCTTTATCTTGGGAGGAAAGCATTGTCTTCCACTACTAAATATTTTAGTAGTGATATACTTTTTGTAAATGCCTTTTTTCAAGTTAAGGATGTTTTCTTCTTTTGAGGTTTGATGAGAGCTTTTATCCAGAATGGGTTATGGTTTTGCCAAATGCTTTTTCTCCATTGAGATTATCACATCTTTTTTGTTTGTTTGTTTTTCCTTTTTCAATCTCTCAACATAGTAAATTATATAGATTGCTTTAAGAATATTCAACTAACCTTGCATTCCTAGGATAAACTCTGCTTGGTCAGGATGCAACTTCCTTTTGATACTGTTTAATTTACTAAAATCATTTTGCATCTGTGCTCATGAGGGATGTTAGTCTTTAGCTTTCTTTCCATGTAATGTATTTGCCTGGTTTTGTTGTCAGGAAAACACTGACCTCATAAAATGAGTTGCAAAGTAGTCTCTCCTCTTAAAATTTATGAAAGGGGTTTTTAGAATTGTTAATATTTCCTCCTTTAAATGTTTGGTAGAATTCACCAGTGAATCCATCTGAGTCTGGAGTTTTCAATTTAGAAGTACTAGGTTATCTGTTCCTTTTGAATGAGTTTTGACAGTCTATCTTTCAAGGGATCTATCCATTTCATTTACTTTGCAAAATTTAATGGCTTGAGGTTGTTCAAAATATTTGCCTGTTATCCTATCAATATCTATACAATCCGTGGGGGTGTCACTTCTTTCATTCCTGATGGTGATAATTTATATACCTTCTGTCTCCCTGTCTCTTTTTTTCCTTGACCAGTGTGAGCATTAGTTTATTGATTACAATGATCACAAAATGCTAGATTTTGGTTTAATTTATTTTCTCTTCTGTTTTTCTGATTTTTTTCATTACTCTCCATTCTTATTTTCTTTTTCTTCACTTTGCTTGCTTTGGTCTAACTTGCTCTTTTTTTTTTCTGCTTTCTTGAGATAGAAGCTGAGGTAACTGAGTTGAGACTTTTTTTTTCCTCTAATATTAACATTTAGTGTTATAAAATTCTCTTTGAATACTGCTGTAGCTGCATACCACACATTATGACATGTTGTTTATATTTTCATGCAGTACAGAAATGAAATGGTATTTCATTTCCCTTTTATTTTTTAATTTGAGGCATAGTTAATTTGAAAGTATGTGTTTCCAGATATTGAGGACTTCCTAGAGATCATCCTGATATTAATTTCTAATTTAAGTTCTATTGTGATCTTTGTATGTTTTTAATCTTTTTAATTCATTGAGACTTGTTTCAAAGGCCAAAATTTCACCGTCTTAGTAAACGTTCCCTGTGTACTTGAAAAGCTTGTGTCCTTCTGTACTGGACTGCTGTTGTTGCTTAGTCTCTAAGTTGCGTCCAACTCTTTGAGCACTTTATAAGAGAAAATTAGGTCCAGTTTGAGTCCAGCATTTTGTTCAAGTCTCCCATATCCTTACTAATTTTCAGTCTAATTGCCCTAACAATTTCTAAGAAAGTAAGTTTAAAATTTCAGAAAACAATAGTGAATTTGTATACTTCTTTCACTTATATTTGTTTTTGCTTAGTGTCTTTGTAGTTTTTTATTAGGCGCGTAAAAGTTTAGGATTACTATATTCTCTTGATGAACTAATCCCTTTACCATTATGAAATATCTTTATCCAGGATAATATATTTGTTCAAAAATATACTTTGTCTCAGGGCTTCCCTGATGGCAGCAGTAAAGAATCCGCCTGCCATTGCAGGAGACACAGGTTCAGCCTCTGGGTCAAGAAGATCCCCTGGAGAAGGAAATGGCACCCCACTCCATTATTCTTGCCTGGGAAATCCCATGGGCAGAGAAGCCTGGTGGACTATAGCCCACAGGGTCGCAAAGGAGTCAAACACGACTTAGTAACTAAAGAACAACAATACTTTATCTCATTTAAAGATGGTCACTACGTATTTTGTAGTATAAATGTTGTATATATTTTTCAAGCCTTATAATTTTCACCTAATTGTCTCTTTTTATTTAAATTGAATTTTGTATTAGCATCACATATTGGGGCTCGCTAGTTTATCCAGTCTGACAATTTTGGGCTTTTAATTGTGGTGTATAGACCATTTTTCCTTAGTAATTTTATTGATATTTCTCTAAATTTATGTCTACATTTTGTTAATTTCTGATTCTCAAAAATAAAAATTGTTAAAAATCAAGCAAAGAATGTAAACTAAAATTCTAATAATAACATTTAAAGTTGCAGCTTTGGAATTGAGTGATCAGTGTTTCTGCCCTAACTCTCAAGTATTCTGGCTCAGGCCTCCGCTTGCTTATCTATAAAATGAGGATAAGAGAGAAAATCTTCTTCAAAAGGGTACTGTATGTGTAAATGGATATACTACTTACAAATCATTTAGAAGATGAATCAGAAATACAGTAATCCTTCGTGATGATATATAAAGCAATTTTATTTTCATTTTCTTTTTCTGTTTTCAGAGCTATGCATGTGGTAATTACTCAAAAACTGATCTTCCTCCCCACAACCTCCTTCCTTCCTTCTCTCCCTCCTTTCCTTCCTTTATTTTTTGCTTCCTTCCTTCATAAGTTCACTCAACAATAAGGAATGAGCGTCTGTTCTTTCCAAAGCAACCCACTAAGGTTTAGCCATAAGATATATAAATAAAAAAACAGATTTTTACCCCTGTCCTCAAACAACTTAGAGCCTAGGTGGGAAGGAAGGGAAGGCAGATGTGAAAGATACCTTTTCTTACGTTGAATCAACAGAGAGGAAGTTCATTCCTAGGAACTCAAGCCCCTAAACTCAAGGCTGCTTCATGGGGAGGGGTGGGGGAGGAGGAAGGAAATCATCAAGTGGAATCCCCAGGCTCTAATTTTCCCAGAAGGAAATGGAAATCTACTGTTTTTTATTTCAATGATGTTGTAATAGGCAGGACCAAAGGCAGAAGAACCTGTTAAAAGTTTTAGGTATTTATTCCAACTCAAAGAACCTCCTTTGGCCTCTTGAGTTAAAGCACTCACCAGCTCTGGTTATTGCCACAGTCTTCATCCTGTAACTCCTCAGCTTTTATTTGTGCACAGAGTTCCCGAGGGCAGGAGGAGCAGCTGTTCCCTCAGACAGGAGCCCCCAAAGAGGAACACAGATCAGAGGACACCAGAGACGGCCGCGTTCCCCCTTCTCCAGGGAAGGATGCAAGTGTGTAGGCAGCTGCCTTGTCGCTGCTAAAGGCTCAGGCTTCTCCTTGAGACTGCAGCACCGCCGCTGTGTCCAAAGTAACTGACTAGTACAATAAGCCTCCTGGCAGGCACAGTGTATGAAACAGACCCCTGAGGAAAAGGAAAGTGTGTCTCTCCAACTGGGACAGAACTCTTACTGTTAATCCCCATATTAACATTTCCAGAGTCTGGAAATGAGGACATGTGAGAAAGGTGTTGAACCTTAACTGAGTGTTCTGTTTTCTGAGGGCAGAAAAATCCTCTCTATTTCAAACCCTCTTCCTTAAGGAAAATCATAACTTTCTGTGGAACTGTGCAGGGAAAAAGCAAACTAGGGTGTCGTTTCTTCCTTCTGCAGCGCATACACCTGGAGCCAGTAGGTCCCATCCTTGCCACCCAGTTTTTTGGTCAAACTGCCTTGTGAAAAGCTGGCATATTCCAGCTGGATCGTCTCTGGGGCATACATTGATAAAATCCACACAGGACAGACCATAATCCAAGAAGAAAGGAGTGGCAAAATGTTGTTCTCATTGAAAACAAAAATGAACTTTGATTTATGTAAGCTTCAACAAAGCGTTTTTATTTTCTTTAAATACTAACTTTCTCATACAATTAAAACAGAAATTGACTGGCAAAGCATTGATCCACAGCAATGTTTCAGGGCCTTAGCTAATACGAAAAATAAAATCCATCTGAGCTAATGATGTAATCCCTGTCCTTAGTTTCCACTGCAGAAAGAAATAAAAGAAAAAGCCTCCAGCTATTTACTTTGTAGACCACAGCCAGGAGAGACCTCAGATCAAAGGCTCCCAAGTGAACCTCCCTCGGGAACTCAGTATTTTCTGGGGGCACCACTAACAAAATATAGGGTGGTTGTTTTGTTTTTCTCAATTTTACAGAAGAAACAGATACTTACATTTTAACCTAAATTGTTTTCCTGCTTTAAATTTTCTTGAAAGCTGATACCATCATCAATATTTGAGAGTGAGATGATATCTGCTTTTGCATAAATTTATATATCTAGTTGTATTAAATTTAATCTATTGATACTTCATATTACAGCTCAAAGAGCTCCCAGATGTTCTGTACCCTGATCAAGTTTGATTTCTCAATTCATTAGGAATCAAGGGATTCCCATACTAACACATGAATCGCTTTTGGAGAGAAATAGTCTTTTATGCTAGCTCTAATTGCTAGCACCAAGTTGGAACTTATTAAATGCCATGCTGAGGGGCTGAATCCCCATATTAACCCCATAAAGCAAGTATTGATATACTTTTCATGTGAGGAAATGAAGTCAGGAAGTTCACTGATATGTCTATAGAGTCATTGCTGGGATGTGCTTGAGCGAAGGCTCTCTGGCCCCAGAGCCTAGACTGTTGGTCTTATTCACTACTGAAAACTCATCACTGAAATCAATGCCCAACATGTAGTTTTTATTGAGTAAATCTATGAATCAGGAAATAGCCCATCAGTCTGGTAATTGATACTGGAGGCCAGAGTGAAAAATTGGGAATCAGATTTGCTTTATTTCACTTTGGGTTGGGAGTTTGGTCAGCAGGACGTGAATAGCATCCAATCCTAAATCTACTATTGTTTCACCTCAGGTTGTCTTCCTGATGTATCTGTGACTAGCTCTTTATGCTCCTGCCCCCTTAGGAATAAAGACATAGATTTTTGGTCTTACATTCCTCCAAGGAGCACCACTGCCATGGGATGGACTCACGAGGAGCAGAGCCTGAGACAGGGAGGCAGATACCAGTGATTCATTGAGGACGCGCTCTCAAGGTAAATCTGTAAGAAAAGGAAGGAGAGGATTATGGAAGGGAAGGAGAGGAACTGAGTGAAGACGTAATCTTTGGAAACTCTGCATTTGTCCTCTTCCATAGGAGGCTGTGGCACATAAATCACACTGCATAGGTCTCCCTGTCTAGAAGCAAGGGCTGGCCTTTTGCAAATCCATACCAATCAGTCATTGACTACCGTCAGCCCCAGGAAAAGGATGTGTAATCCCCTGTTCAGGACACTCCCAGTCTTCAGAGAAGAGGCAGCTTTCACTGCCAACACTAATGGAAGTTAGAGGAGTGGGTTGTCATTAAGGGAAGGCTGGCTGGGCACCAACAGCGTCTGTAACAACTCTTCTGGAGATTTGATCACTCCTTGGCTTTCAGTCCATAGAAAGGCAAGCATTACTGATTCAATAAAATGCAAACGTCCGCTGTCTGTGCCAGGTATTTGTTTCATGCCAAGGTTGCAAAAATGAATAAGGCTCTTCTCTATTTTGCATGCATGCATGCTCAGTCGTGTCTGACTTTCTGTGACCCCCATCACCAGGTTCCTCTACCCATGGAATTTTCCAGGCAAAAATCCTGGAGTGAGTTGCCATTTCCTACTCCAGGGGATCTTCCCAACCCAGGGATCAAACCCATGACTCCTGCATTTCGTGCATTGGCAGGCAGGGTCTTTACCGCTGGCACCACCATGGCAACACCATGTCTAAGTCAGACCGTAAAGAAGTGCATATATACCCAGGAGAATTTCAGATGGTGAGGATACCATACAGTAAATTAATCAGGCCAAGATAACAGAGTGACTTGTGTGTTGGTGATGGGTTTGGAATGGGTAGTCAGTAACTTTCTTCTAGAGGACAGTCTGAGCAGAGACTGAATTGAATAAGAGAAGGAAATAAGCTGCATGAAGATCTACAGGCAGAACTTTCTTGGCAAAAGGAATGGCAGGTGCAAAATCCCTTTGGTAGGAAGAAGCTTGTCTGCATGTAAGCACTCACCAGAGAATGAGAAACCATTAAAGGAATGATCAAAGCATGGGCAGGAGATTCCAGGACTCCAGTCACGGAAATGGGAAATAGATGCATACACAGTTGGATAAAAACGGCATATCAGTGGGAATCCATCAGAAGCTGAAAATACAAAAATGAACAAGCTTTGGTCTCTGGCCTTAAGGAGGCCACAGCTTAACCCTGAAACAATAGTCATATAAACAAAGACTCATTCAAAGGACAATGTGCCATGAAGACACAAAGAGGGAAGCCCGGGGTTCCGCCTGAGTGTGGCAATAGACACCCCCAGAGGGAACGAGGTTTTTCAGTAGGACCTCAAGGCATGAGTAGGAGCGTACATTCCAGGAAAGAAAACTGTGTGAGCAAAAGTATGAATGTGTAAGATCTGGAATATCTAGGGTATAAGTATTGTAGGGACGGGAAGAAGACAGGTGGTGAGGAGAGGCACAAAGACCTGCTCATTTACCTGGAAAGGCAAACTTGAGCAGCTCTAAAGCAATTACTTATTTTTATTACTGTCTTTTAATTAAACAGCGTCAGAAACATTAGTTTAAATTCAGCTCCCAGGACAGCATTTCCCAAGTGTGTTGCATCAGCCACCTGCATTAGAATCCCCTGAAATGCTTATCAAAATGCATGTTCTTGGGTCCCCTACCCCTCCAACCCTTCTTAAAAAAGACTTGTTGGGTTGTAACCTTTATCTAGGAGGTATATGAAAACTTTCCAGTGTATATAAACGTCATCACAGGTAAAAATGAGATTTTTTTTTTTTTCTGAGATGAATGTGCATTTGCTTTTCCCTGCGTTTTCTAGAGGTGGTAGGAATTTTAGCTGTTTTGAGAGTGAGTAGAAGAGAAAGATTGCTTAAGCCTATGGGCCTTAAGAAAGAGCCAGCCCTATGTACAATTTTTTAAACTTATTTTTAATTGGAGGATAATTGCTTCACAAGGTTGTGTTGGTTTCTGCCATACAACACTGCTGCTAAGTCGCTTCAGTCATGTCCGACTCTGTGCGACTCCATAGACAGCAGCCCACCAGGCTCTCACCGTCCCTGGGATTCTCCAGGCAAGAACACTGGAGTGGGTTGCCATTTCCTTCTCCAATGCATGAAAGTGAAAAGTGAAAGTGAAGTTGTTCAGTCCTGTCTGACTCTTAGCGACCCTTGATTGCTTAAGCCTATGGGCCTTAAGAAAGAGCCAGCCCTATGTACAATTTTTTAAACTTATTTTTAATTGGAGGATAATTGCTTCACAAGGTTGTGTTGGTTTCTGCCATACAACACTGCTGCTAAGTCGCTTCAGTCATGTCCGACTCTGTGCGACTCCATAGACAGCAGCCCACCAGGCTCTCACTGTCCCTGGGATTCTCCAGGCAAGAACACTGGAGTGGGTTGCCATTTCCTTCTCCAATGCATGAAAGTGAAAAGTGAAAGTGAAGTTGTTCAGTCCTGTCTGACTCTTAGCGACCCTATGAACTGCAGCCCACCAGGCTCCTCCATCCATGGGATTTTCCAGGCAAGAGTACCGGAGTGGGGTGCCACTGCTTTCTCCAGTACAACACTATGTATCAGTCATAAGTATACATATGTTCCCTCAGTCTTGAACCTCCCTCCCACCTGCTGCCCCATCCCACCCATCTAGGTTGTTACAGGGTGCTAAGTTGAGCTCCCTGTGTTATTACAGGGTGCCAAGCTGAGCTCCGTGTTACACAGCAGCTTCCCGTAAGCTGAGCTCTGTGTTACACAGCAGCTTCCCGTTAGCTCTCTATTTTCTATATGGTCATGAATTGTTCAATGCTGCTCTCTCCATTCATCCCACCCATTCATTCCCACTGTGTCCACAAGTCTGCTTTCTATGTCTGCACCTGTTTTCTGGCCCTGAAAATAAGTTCATCTGTACCATTTTTCTAGATTCCATATATATGCATTATTATATGATATCTGTTTTTCTTTTTCTGACTTAACTTTACTCAGTATAACAGGATCTAGGTTCATCTACCTTACTAGAACTGACTCAATGCATTCCTTTTTGTAGCTGAGTATTCTTGCCTGGAGAATCCCAGGGACAGGGGAGCCTGGTGGTCTGCCATCTATGAGGTCGCACAGAGTCAGACATGACTGAAGTGACTTAGCAGCAGAAGCAGCAATATTCCATTATATATCTCCAAAATATACAAGCAGTTCATGCAACTCAATACCAGAAAAACAAACAACCAAATCAAAAATGGACAGAAGAGCTAAACAGACATTTCTCCAAAGAAGACATACACACAGCCAACAAGCACATGAAAAGATGCTCAACATCACTCACCATTAGAGAAATGCAAATCAAAACTATGGTGAGGTGACACCTAACACTACTCACAAGGGCCCATGTATAATTTATTTCATTGAATCCAAAAGCCAAATGTGGTCTGGATTTCAATTATTCCTATTTGGTAGATGAGAAAACTGAGGCTCAGAAAAATGAGGGACTTGTCCAAGGTTACAGTGAAAACAGACACAAAAGCAGGTCTGATCCCAGTAGCCAAGATCTCTGTCTGCTCAGTTCCTCCAGGACTCCCACAGGTCTGTGGTCACAGCTGGCTGGAATTTCCAGTTCTTCCCAGGGGAGTTGGTGTCCTCTTCAACAGCATCACAAGGTGAAAAATACTTGAAAGGTAGAAAAAAAAGTAAAACAATGGGGTCAAAAACTATTCATCCAACCCTATTATGATCTCAACTCCACTATTCAGGGAAAACAGACTAAATAACAGTGAAATATTAACAAAAAATGAAATGCTAACCACCAACGAAATGTTTTTGTGTGTGTATTCATTGTATTGGCCAAAAAAAGTTGTCTTGTGAATAGGAACTATCTCACATTCTGTTAGTGCAGTATTAGAGAAGAGGGCAGTTGGACAGGACCTAAACAAAATGTAATACATACACACACCTTGACCCAGAAATTTTATTCTAATCGTTCAAAAAGACCACCATGTGACTGGCTACTTAAATTGTAGGGCTCAGTGCAAAAGGAAAATGCAGGACCCTTGTTCAAAAATAATCAAGAATTTCAAGACAGTAATAACAAAACATTAAACCAGAGAGGGCCCTCTTCTGAGCACACAGCCTTGTGTGGATGCAGACATTGCCCATCCATGAAGCCAGCCCAGGCTACCCCATGTGCGTGAAGTTGGACAGTCAGGGATGTTTATTGTGGAATTGTACATAATGGAATAATGGAAACAACTTTAATGCCCCTCAGAAAAGGAATGTTTAGTTATGGAATATCCATCCAACTGAGTATTTATTTCCATTAAAATAGTGAAATAAATATAATTTAGTAACATCAAAATGTTCCCTACTCATGCTGCTAGGTGAACATGTGTGCCTCTGAAAAACAGATGCAGTACCATACTGTTGATGAGGAAAAATAGAAAGACATTTATAAACATGAAGTACAAGAAAAGGGACTGACACACTGATATCTATTCACAGGGTTGTCCATGAAAAGGAAAGGTTGGGGCTGTGAAGCAAGGATGTCTGTGTTTTTCCTATATATTAGAATCATTGGCAATAAGAATGTAATTGAACTATAAAAAATTTTTAAGGAAAAATTACCATATAAATTTTCCAGACAATTGGGGGAAACAGGTCTGGAAAGTTGAAGAAGTAAAACCTAATTCTGTCCTGTTTAGCATGAAAAGGTAAATAAGTTATGAACTACAAGTGTAAGTGCTGAATCCAAATCACAAATCACCAATCAGCATAAATCCTGTCAAGAGTTAATTTCCCAACTTGTTGCAGATTTACTTGTTGATGTTGGTTTCAGCATTTTATAAATAGATGTAGCTATATGCATTTAAATACATACATATACCTATGCAGATTTTTTATGCTAGGCTGCACAAATTATTTGTCATATTAAATTTGCTTGTTCTTTCCATTCCGTTCCGTTCCGTTCAGTCACTCAGTCGTGTCAGACTCTTTGCGACCCCATGAATCGCAGTACGCCAGGCCTCCCTGTCCATCACCAT
>SJXQ01010092.1:55242-107477 GCA_006408695.1 Aepyceros melampus | reverse complement strand
CCAACAAAGGTCCATCTAGTCGAGGCTATGGTTTTTCCAGTAGTCATGTCTGGATGTGAGAGTTGGACTGTGTAGAAAGCTGAGCACTGAAGAATTGATGCTTTTGGGGTTTTGGAGAAGATCCTTGAGAGTCCCATGGACTACAAGGAGATCCAACCAGTCCATTCTATAGGAGATCAGTCTTGGGTGTTCTTTGGAATGAATGATGCTAAAGCTTAAACTCCAGTACTTTGGCTACCTCATGCGAAGTGTTGACTCATTGGAAAAGATTCTGATGCTGGGAGGGATTGGGGGCAGGAAGAGAAGAGGACGACAGAGGATGAGATGGCTGGATGGCATCACCGACCCGATGGAGGTCAGTTAGAGTGAACTCTGGGAGTTAGTGATTGACAGGGAGGCCTGGCGTGCTGCAATTCATGGGGTTGCAAAGAGTCAGACACGACTGACTGACCGAACTGAACTGAACCGAATCAAACTTCCTAATAGAGTATGTTTAAAAGGCAAATAATTTTCATTAATTAAAATAATAAAATAAATTATTTATTTTTTCTATAGACTTCTTCATAATAGTCTAAAATAAACATATCAATAGATGCCTTCTACTAGAAAACGCTTAAAATCAATAAAAAATCAGCAGGTATCACTGATTAATTCCTTATGATATTTTACCATCATAAATATTCAAGTAAACCAATAAGTTTCTTATTATAAACTGTGAATAAATGTCATAGAAACCTCAAATATACAGAAGTTAAATATATCATAATGACAGATATTAATATTGCTAAACTACTTAAAATTTGTTGCCCTCTTTTAAACAAAACAATCAGGATCTCCAAAACAATACATGCTCAGTATACAACTGCAAATATTTACAATAATATAGAAATGAAGGACAACTCTTTAAGTCAATTTATGTGGCTATATGGGTACTCTCAGATGTTCTGGGGTTTTAAAGATACATGTATTATAAGAGAAAGGAGGTAACCACATAAACTATATATAAAACAATGATCACTGACTTTCAAAGATGGTGTCATCCATAAAAAATACTTCAAGTAAAATAAACCTATTGAACTGCTGAGTCCAGCAGGAAATTTAACATTAAAGTTAGAGTTTGAATTTGAGAAATTTGTGACATATGATTTTAGGTTTTTTGTTAAGAAGAAGGCTATTTACTTAGAAATAATTCAGCTCATATATATTATAAAGACAGAAAATATATGATGGCACTATAGTGAGAGCAATTGTTATTTTTTCTGCTACTGGTTTCAGAACAAAGAAGGAGTCATTACTTCAGTTCTCAAAGGGCCTTTAACTTTCCATAGGATGTAAACATGTAAAAATGTAAAACAGGACATTGATTAGTCAAAAAAATATGATAGAAATGAGGACATCTTACTTTGCTTATGTCTAGAAATAATGAGAATAAACTTTTCTTATTATTTAGTTTCTTATTCTTAGTTAAATATTAGTATTGTGCCTGTGAAGGTTTTTGATGCTGTCAATTTTTAAATAATGACCTGCCAGGGGCAGGTGAGAAGCTTGGATTTTGGGAACCACATAAGTAGTCTGTAAGGATGTGGTGATGTGAGTCTCTCAGTCGTATCTGACTCTTTTGACCCCATGGACTGTAGCCTACCAGGCTCCTTTGTCCATGGAATTCTCCAGGCAAGAATACTGGAATGGATTGCCATGTCCTCCCCCAGGGTATCTTCCCAATCCAAGAAACAAGTCCAGGTCTCTGCATTGCAGGCAGATTCTTTACTGTCTGAGCCACCAGAGGAGTCCAGTCTATAAGGAATTCACTCTCAATTCCTATTTCAATGGCATAGTTTATCTTGTAATTTCTCATTGGTTTCTGATATGCAAGGAGATAGAAGTGGGAGCCGTTGAGTTCCTAAAATAATTTTATCTTCCTCGGCAAGATTATTATTTATAAGAAACATATATGAAGCTTAATATGGTATAATTTGTGGGGGAAAATCAAGAAGAGGGCTTGAAGATCACAGTGACCGAATGCTTCCAAAATTTATAAAGATAAATAAAATTAGATGACACAAACTTTAGACATATGGTTCTGAGAAAATAATAATGTGGGACCCTTGGAAGCATTATGGAAGAAAAACATAAAATAATAGTTTCTTTGAGAACAAATCATTAGGCCTGATGAGCAGAGAATATAGAAAACACTGTATTTAATTTTTCATCAACACTATCCATAAAGAAATTGGAATGGAGGGCTAAATAAAAGCAGTCATGCCAATGCTCTTGCCTGGAAAATTCCATGGGTGGAGGAGCCTGGTAGGCTGCAGTCCATGGGGTCGCTAAGAGTCGGACACGACTGAGTGACGTCACTTTCACTTTTCACTTTCATGCATTGGAGAAGGAAATGGCAACCCACTCCAGTATTCTTGCCTAGAGAATCCCAGGGATGGGGAAGCCTGGTGGGCTGCCGTCTATGGGGTTGCACAGAGTCGGACACGACTGAAATGACTTAGCAGCAGCAGTAGTATGCCAATTCTAAAGATTTAATAGTTGATGAGTACTTGTGTGATGGCATGTCTTTAAAAACGTATCACAGAGCACATTACTTATATTATCAGTACTCAGAGAAACCTTAGATGTAATGAATATCACACTTTCAGATGGCAAGATTCTAGAAGGAGTGCAAACACAAAAATTTGTATGATATCCAGAGATAGAAATGGTGAGCTAATCTATCCATACTGCATATAAAATATATAAAGTTCAAAATTTTGATAAGGAGAGCTTGAACTAACAGTGGGCCAAATTTGAAATCTAACACAGCTAACACAGTAAAAGTTAAACAAAAAAAAATTTAATAATCTAAAAGTAGCATAGGTATATAGGAAGATTTAAATTACCATGACATTGAAAGGAATTAAAAGTCCTTTCTTGTTATACTTTAATTTTATTTGTTCCACAACTACAAAAATCTATGAAATGGAGCAATTTATAAAAGAATATCAACTGGAAAACAACTAATAAAATTCATTGTTCTTTTCCTGAAAATTTAATTAAATGTAATTTTTGTAGATAATTTTATCTTATATTTCATATGATAGAAAACATTGTAACAAACCATCTCTCATTGTCATTCACAGGTCAAAATGGAAGTTTATACAACATTAAATGAGAAAATTAAATGTAACAGAAATATTTGAGGATTTAATTTAATATTATATAAAATTTTGTTTATTACCACTCTATGTAGGAAAAATTCAATTATGATTTATGGAAGATTTGTATCCTTGAAATGACTGCACAGCTATTCCTTTAAGCAGAAAGATCAAAGTGGAAGAGAGAAGTATGTGTTTTCTCGAATGGAACATCCCAGCGTTTATATTTTGGTCAAAAATTGCAATATATTTGACTTGAAAAGTAAAGAATTTAGAAACCTTTATTTATGCATATATTCTTTTAAAGAATATACTACTATAATATCTCTGATTAGCAAGAATTAATACAGCAAAAACTAATCTATTAACCAGATTACATACAAAACAGTACTTAAAAACCTGTACCTAAAAAAAAAACAAAGCAAAAAAAGTACATGTTTCATTGAAGTCAGTAATGTACCTTTTAGCTGTTTCCAGCACTACTAGTTTCATGAGAAACATTTATATACCATGATTGCATTTTTTTCTTTTGTGCAGAATTTCTTTATTAATTATAAAACTTTGTAGTAATTAAAGCACATTCTCCACTAGACCTTGCTTCATTAGCCTGATTTGAATTACCCTAGATATTGTGACCCCATGGACTATAGCCTGCCAGGCTCATCTGTCCATGTAATTCTCCAGGCAAGAGTACTAGAGTGGGTAGCCATTCTCTTCTCCAGGGAATCTTCCTGACCATGGGATCAAACTTGGGTCTCTGCATTGCAGCCAGATGCTTTACCTTCTGAGTCATCAGGAAAGCCCCAATATCTAAACAAACACTTTTAATTCTATTAGACTCCTGCTGCCATTGTTAGCTTCCCTGGTAGCTCAGATCTGTCTACAGTGCAAAAAATCCAGGTTCACTCCCTGGGTCAGGAAGATCCCCTGGAGAAGGGAGTGGCAATCCATAGTATTCTTGCCTGGAGAATCCCATGGACAGACCATGGAATCTGAAAGAGTTAGGCACAACCAAGCAACTAACACTTTTACTTTCCTGCTGCCATGAGTTATACAATCCCATACTGACTAAACAAAAAGAGAACTATGAAAAATGTTTGGTTTATATATTAATATGAGATAAAACTTTATAATCATTTAATCTATTAATTTTAAATTAAATTTTCTACATAAAGTATAATACTAAATAATTTATTTTCTTGCTTATTTAATAGAAAAACAAAAGTTTTATAGTCTTTATCCCTTATTTCATGTGCCATCCTTTTAACTCACTTATTTTGCATTTGATAAAATTGGATTTGAAAGGGGCTAAAGGGCTTTATATATATATATATATATTTTTTTTCTTTTTTCCCTAGAAAGCAACATGGCAGCACTGCATTCTGTGCTCACCGGCCATTTAGATAACCATGCAAAAATATTCCCAGAATGTTCAGTAGATGTATCAGTCTCTGTTCCCTGAGTCTGAACATCCATATATGCATTTTATCAATATAAAGATTGTATTGTCAGGGCTCTCCTGAGAAACAGAACAAATATGATATACATTTAAATGCAGAAGCATCTCTTATGGAATTGGCTTACATGATTGCATGGGCTGGCAGCTTCAAAATTCCCAGAGAAAGTTGCTGAGCTGTAGACTCATGGATAAGTTGATGATGCAATCTTCAATCCAGAAACAGTCTTGAAGAATTTCTTCTTCCTCCAGGGGTCTTAGTCTTTTCTATCAAGCCCCTCAACGGATTGGATGAAACTGCTGGGAGAAATATCGATAACCACAGATACACAGATGACACCATTCTTATGGCAGAAAGCAAAGAATTAAAGAGCTTCTTAATGAAAGTGAAAGAGGAGAGTGAAAAAGTTGGCTTAAAACTCAATATTCAGAAAACTGATCATGATATCCAGTTCCATCACTTCATGAAAAACAGATGGGAAAACAATGGAAACCGTGACAGACTTTATTTTGGTAGGCTCCAAAATCACTTCAGATGGTGACTGCAGCCATGAAATTAAAAGATACTTACTTCTTGAAAGAAAAGTTATGACCAACCTAGACAGCATGCTAAAAAGCAGAGACATTACTTTCCAGTAAAGGCTTGTCTAGTCAAAGCTATGGTTTTTCCAGTAGTCATGTATGGGCATTAGAATTGGACTATAAAGAAATCTGAGTGCCAAAGAATTGATGCTTTTGAACTGTGGTGTTGGAGAAGACTCTTGAGAGTTCCTTGGTCTGCAAGGAGTTCCAATCAGTCAATCCTAAAGGAAATCAGTCTTGAGTATTCACTGGAAGGACTGATGCTGAAACTGAAACTCCAATATTTTGGCCACTTGATGCAAAGAACTGATTCCTTTCCCTGATGCTGGGAAAGATTGAAGGCAGGAGAAGGGACGACAGAGGGTGAGATGGTTGGCTGGCATCACCGATGCAATGGACATGAGTTTGAGTAGGATCCGGGTGTTGTTGATGAACAGGGAAGCCTGGCATGCTGCATTCCATGGGGTCGCGAAGAGTCGGACACGACTGAGTACAACTGAACAACTGATTGGATGATCAACTCACCCATATTTTGAAAGGAAATCTGCTACACTCAAAGTCTACCAATTTAAATGTTAATAATATCTTTAAAAATATCTTCACAGTAAAATGTAAACTGGTGTTTAATCAAAAGTATGGGCATTGTAGCCTAGCCAAGCTGACACATAACATCACACATAAGTATCACAAAGGCAAGCTGACACATAAGTATCACAAAGGCAAGTTCATTTCCCTGGGCAGGAGAAGATCCTGATTACTAATGTAGCATATTGTATTATTAAATTGATTTACTTAGTAGAGAAGATAGTTCCTCATGTTCCTATATAAATAGGACCTTCCTTGCACTCAGAGACTAACCTGTTTTGGGTGTTATCAGGTTTTTATGAGGGGAGTTATCTGAATCTAAGAAATTTTGATTCTATACAATTTTAAAAAGTATTACTTAATAAACTGAACTATATTGAATGATGAAAAAAGAACAATAGACAGCACGTGGGAAAATAAGTTTTTGAAATGCCTGTGGCAATTAATATCTCTTGCTACTATGTTTCAAAAAACATGTGGGTTTTTTTTTAACAATATAACCATTATAAACCTTCAAAGCCTTATATTCTTGAGGCTAAAAGAGATCACTTCTATTAAATTTATTTTTTTTGAATCTTCCAAACCATTGTGATTATTCTCTGAATATATGGCATGCACTTCAAGTTTAGGTATCCAAAACTCTAATAAAAGTCTGGTGAATAATTTTAAGACTTTGTATATCAGTTTGCAAACTTTCCAGACTTCAGTATATGTATAGTATATTTCCAATATGAGACTATATATTTAAATGCCTTTTCTAGGAAATAATCTATCATGTATGTGTGTCTGTGCAAGTATGTGTTTTTGTATATATGCATGTATGTATGTATGTGTCTGTGTGTGTGTATGTCTGTGTGTGTGTGTGTGTGTGTGTGTGTGTGTTGAGATGTCCATTAGTCCTGAAATTATGTGACTTATTCTACAATACTTAGAAAGTTCAAAAAATTCTTTTTTTTTCAATATAATACATTTCTGGATTACTTTTACCTTTATTCCTATTTCCAGAGGCCATAGTACCAGAGGCTGAAAGCTCATTTACACACACATCCTCATAGATACAGCCACATCATAAAGCTGTCATGTTGGAATGATGTTAAACTTTCTCTGACTTGACCTGAAATGACTTAAAAAAGCTCATCAATTAGAGGAAAACAAAATAATATTAAAACCTAATTGTCAATATTGTGACTTACAAATAAAATACTGGTGAACTATTTTAGATAAACTCTCAAAAGCCAGTGTCTCCCTGTATTTTTCCTTTCATTACTTTTTTTTTTTTTTTTTTGGTGTTAGTTCTCGAAGGTCTTGTAGGATTTCATAGAATCATTCAACTTCAGTTTCTTTGGCATTAGTGGTTGGGGCATAGACTTGGATTACTGAAATATTGAATGGTTTTCCTTGGAGATGAACAGAGATCATTCTGTCATTTTTGAGACTGCACCCAAGTACTGCATTTTGAAATCTTCTGTTGACTATAAGGGCTACTCCAATTTTTCTTAGAGATTCTTGCCCACAGTAGTAGATATAAAGGTTATTTGAATTAAAGTTGTCCATTCCGGTCCATTTTAGTTCATTGATCCCTAAAATGTCAATGTTCACTCTTGCCATCTCCTGTTTGACCACTTCTAATTTACCTTGATTCATGGACCTAACATTCCAAGTTCTTACACATTATTCTTTACAGAAGTGGATTTTACTTTCACCACCAGAGAAATCCACAATGGTGCATTGTTTCTGCTTTGGCTTGAACTCTTCCTTCCTTCTGGAGCTATTTTGCATTAGTATATATTCTCCACTAGCTATTTCTCCAGTAGTATATTGGAGAACTACTGACCTGAGAGTTCATCTTTCAATGGCATATCTTTTTGCCTTTTTGTACTGTTCATGGGTTTCTTTTTTTTAATATAAATTTATTTATTTTAATTGGAGATTAATTACTTTACAATATTGCTTGGTTTAGCCATACATCAGTGTATCAACCACAGGTATACACTTGTTCCCATTCTGAATCTCCCCTCCCTCCTTTCCCCCCGTACCATCCCATAGGTTTCTCAAGGAAATAATGCTAAAGTGGCTTGTCATTCTTTTCCCCAGTGAAACACGTTTTTATAGAACTCTCCACCATGACTTGTCTGTTTTGGGAGTCTACATGGCATGGCTCATAGTTTCATTGAGTTAGACAAGGATAACAACAGAATGGGAAGGATTAGAGGTATCTTCAAGAAAATTAGAGATACCAAGGGAACATTTCATGCAAAGATGGGCTCAATAAAGGACAGAAATGGTATGGACCTAACAGAAGCAGAAGATATTAAGAAGAGGTGGCAAGAATACACAGAACTGTACAAAAAAGATCTTCACAACCCAGATAATCATGATGGTGTGATCACTCACCTAGAGCCAGACATCCTGGAATGTGAATTCAAGTGGACTTTAGAAAGCATCACTATGAACAAAGCTAGTGGAGGTGATGGAATTCCAGTGGAGCTATTTCAAATCCTGAAAGATGATACTGCAAAAGTGCTGCACTCAATATGCCAGCAAATTTGGAAAACTCAGCAGTGGCCACAGGATTGGAAAAGGTCAGTTTTCATTCCAGTCCCAAAGAAAGAAAATGCCAAAGAATGCTCAAACTACCCCACAATTGCATTCATTGCACACGCTAGTAAAGTAATGCTCAAAATTCTTCAAGCCAGGTTTGAGCAATATATGAACCATGAACTTCCAGATGTTCAAGCTGGTTTTAGAAAAGGCAGAGAAACCAGAGATCAAATTGCTAACATATACTGGATCATTGAGAAATCAAGAGAGTTCCAGAAAAACATCTATTTCTCCTTCATTGACTACGCCATAGCCTTTGACTGTGTGGGTCACAAGAAACTGGAAAATTCTTGGAGAGATAGGAATACCAGACCACCTGATCTGCCTCTTGAGAAACCTATGCAGGTCAGGAAGCAACAGTGAGTACTGGAATGGAACAACAGACTGGTTCCAAATGAAGAAAGGAGTACGTCAAGGCTGTACAATGTTACCTTGCTTATTTAACTTATATGCAGAGTACATCATAAGAAACGCTGGACTGGAAGAAACACAAACTGGAATCAAGATTTCCAGGAGAAATATCAATAACCTGAGGTATGCAGATGACACCACCCTTATGGCAGAAAGTGAAGAGCAACTAAAAAGCCTCTTGATGAAAGTGAAAGAGGAAAGTGAAAAAGTTGGCTTAAAGCTCAACATTCAGAAAACAAAGATCATGGCATCTGTTCTCATCACTTCATGGGAAATAGATGGGGAAAGAGTGGAAACAGTGTCAGGCTTTATTTTTTTTGTGGGGCTCCAAAATCACTGCAGTTGGTGATTGCAGCCATGAAATTAAAAGATGCTTACTCCTTGGAAGGAAAGTTATGACCAACCTAGATGGCTTATTCAAGAGCAGAGACATTACTTTGCCAACAAAGGTTTGTCTAGTCAAGGCTATGGTTTTTCCAGTAGTCATGTGTGGATGTGAGAGTTGGACTATGAAGAAAGCTGAGCACTGAAAAATTGATGCTTTTGAACTGTGGTGTTGGAGAAAACTCTTGAGAGTACCTTGGACTGCAAGGAGATCCAACTAGTCCATCCTAAAGATCAGTCCTGGGTGTTCATTGGAAGGACTGATGCTGAAGCTGAAACTGCAATACTTTGGCCACCTCATGCAAAGAATTGACTCATTCAAAAAGACTCTGATGTTGAGAGGGATTGAGGGCGGGAGGATAATGGGACAACAGAGGATGAGATGGCTGGATGGCATCACCGACTCAATGGACATGAGTTTGTGTAAACTCCGGGAGTTGGTGATGGACAGGGAGGCCTGGCGTGTTGTGATTCAGGGGTTTCAAAGAGTCAGACACAACTGAACGACTGAACTGAACTGAACTGAACTGAACTGATGACCCATGTGATTAGTTTGGTTAGTTTTCTGTGTTTGTGGTTTTCTTTCTGTCTGCTCTCTGTGGATGATGATAAGAGGTTGATCAAGCTTCTTGATGGGAGGGACTGCCTGTGGGGGGAAACTTGCTCACCAGAGCAAGGCCATGTTCAGTAAATCTTTAATCCAATTTTCTGTTTATGGGCAGGACTGTCTTCCCTCCTTGTAGTTTGGCCTGAGGCCAAGCTATGGTAGGGGTAATGGCAACCTGTTTCAAAAGGACTTACGCCAGCATGCTTCAGCCTCTAGTCCTTTAGTCAGTGCCATGATCCCATGGCAGGCCACTGTTGACTCATGCCTCCACTAGACACTCCCAAACACTCACAGGTAAGTCTGGCTCAGTCTCTTGTCAGGTCACTGCTCATTTCTCCTGGGTCCTGGTGCACACAAGGTTTTGTTGTGCTCTCAAAGAGTCTGTTCCCCCTGTCCTCTGGAAGGTTGTAATCAAATCTCACTGGTCTTAAAAGTCACTGCAGATGATGACTGTAGCCACAAAATTAGATGCTTGCTCCTTGGAAGAAAAGCTATGACAAATATAAACAGCATTTTAAAAAGGAGAAACATTACTTTGTCAACAATGATCTGTATAGACAAAGCTATGGTTTTTCCAGTAGTCATGTATGGATGTGCCAGTTGGACCATAAAGAAAGCTGAGTGCCAAAGAATTAATGCTTTTGAATTGTGGTGTTGAAGAAGATTCTTGAGAGTCCCTTGGACATCAAGGAGATCAAACCAGTCAATTCTAAAGGAAATCAATCCTGAATATACATTGGAAGGACTGATGCTGAAACCAAAGCTTCAATACTTTGGCCTTCTGATGTGAAGAGCCAACTCATTGGAAAAGACCCTGATGCTGGGAAAGATTGAAGGTAGGAGGTGACGGGGACAAGAGAGATTGAGATGGTTGGATGGCATCACCCATTCAATGGACATGAGTTTGATCAAGCTGTGGGAGTTGGTGAAACACAGGGAAGCCTGGCCTGCTACAGTCTATCAGGTTTCAAAGAGTCAGACATGACTGAACAACTGAAAAATAACTCCCTGCTATAAGCCTAAGGGAAAAATCATGTAAGCCTAAGGGAAAAATCAAGCCTAAGGGAAAAATCCCTCTCTTTCTGTCTAATAGCCAGTACTGACATGTTGATGGTCCTGGGGTTATATAGACAGTCAATTACAAAAGGGAAGAAGCTGGAAATGTGACTGATAAAAAATACAATATTATTTCCATTTATATTATATATATATATATATATTCTTGTTTCATGATAATAATAATCACCACAGAAATATTCAGAAACATTAAGTTAATCAATATTTATAAAACATGAACACAACTCTTCATGGCACATTGGTGCTTTAAATAGAAAGTGGCATGTTGTCTTTAAAGAAGACACCAATCAATCCTTTCCCTCTGCACAAGCATGCTATTCTAACAATCTATGAGGTACAGTCTATTTTCCTGTTTCTCACTGAGCTTCCCAGGTGGCTCAGTGGTAAAGAATTTGCCTGCAGTGCAGGAGCCACCAGAGAAACAGGTTCTATCCATGGGATGGGAAGATCCACTGGAGGCAGGCATGGCAA
Source organism: Aepyceros melampus (assembly GCA_006408695.1). Lineage (NCBI taxonomy): Eukaryota > Metazoa > Chordata > Mammalia > Artiodactyla > Bovidae > Aepyceros > Aepyceros melampus. The sequence continues at coordinate 96,160 of SJXQ01010092.1, read as the reverse complement.
CCCACTCCAGAATTCTTGCCTGGAGAATCCCGTGGACAGACAAGCCTTATTCCTTCAATAGAAATCATTGAACTTCTGTAATTAGAATTGGAGGTAATCCTCCCACTGGCTAAGGAATGATCAAAAGTTAGGATTGCTCTTAGGAAACATCTGAATATGAGGTAAGCATCTCTTTTATAGTATACTCAAAAACACAGTGGTTGTTTATGAATTAAGCACAGCTTGTGTCAATCTGTAGCAGAAGTAAAAATCAATGGAGATAAGCTATTGGCAAATGTTTAAACCAATGAAATTTAAATATTTCATCTCTCAATATTGTTTGGTCTGTTTAGTTTAGTTCAGTTCAGTCTCTCAGTCGTGTCTGACTCTTTGTGACCCCATGAATCACAGAACACCAGGCCTCCCTGTTCATCACCAACTCCCAGAGTTCACTCAAACTCATGTCCATCAAGTCAGTAATGCCATCCAGCCATCTCATCCTCTGTCATCCCCTTCTCCTCCTGCCCCCAATCCCTCCCAGCATCAGAGTATTTTCCAATGAGTCAACCCTCTTCGCATGAGGTGGCCAATGTATTGGAGTTTCAGCTTCAATATCAGTACTTCCAATGAACACTCAGGACTGATCTCCTTTAGGATGGACTGATTGGATCTCCTTGCAGTCCAAGGGACTCTCAAGAGTCTTCTCCAACACCACAGTTCAAAAGCATCAATTCTTCGGTGCTCAGCTTTCTTTATAGTCCAACTCTCACATCCATACATGACCACTGGAAAAACCATAGCCTTGACTAGACGGACCTTAGTTGGCAAAATAATGTCTCTGCTTTTGAATATGCTATCTAGGTTGGTCATAACTTTTCTTCCAAGGAGTAAGCGTCTTTTGATTTCATGGCTGCAGTCACCATCTGCAGTGATTTTGGAGCCCCAAAAAATAAAGTCTGACACTGTTTCCACTGTTTCCCCATCTATTTCTCATGAAGTGATGGGAACGGATGCCATGATCTTCATTTTGTGAATGTTGAGCTTTAAGCCAACTTTTTGACTCTCCTCTTTCACTTTCATCAAGAGGCTTTTGAGTTCCTCTTCACTTTCTGCCATAAGGGTGGTGTCATCTGCATATCTGAGGTTATTGATATTTCTCCTGGCAATCTCATCTTAATCCCAAACAAAGAATATTCAACTCTATGAATTGTTATGGAAAACTGAATTTACCCATAAGGTTGTCACTCAGTTGCAGGCAAACTGACACCAAAGGAATTTTCAAAGATTACAATGAAAGTCTAAAAGACTAGACACAAATGCAGCAAAATATTTACAGTGATTTTATTGTGGATGACTGCTTTTTATGAACTCTATGTTTTCCTCAGAAAATATAAAATACATCTACTTAAAAAAAAAAAAAGAAGAAGCTGAAAATAAAGCAATGTAACTACAGGTACAAAATTAAAAATTGAATGGAGTCTATGATGATGTATTTTTATTTTGCCTTTCTTGAATTATTACATATGTGTATATAATGTGTGTATATTTATGTATATATAAATATATATACAAATTTGATTACAATTGTTTATNGTTCTATACATCTGTGTCTCTTTTGCTGTCTCGCGTACAGGTTTATCATTACCATCATTCTAAATTCCATATATATGTGTAAGTATACTGTATTGGTGTTTTTCTTTCTGGCTTACTTCACTCTGTATAATTGGCTCCAGCTTCATCTACCTCATTAGAACTGATTCAAATGTATTCTTTTTAATGGCTGAGTAATACTCCATTGTGTATATGTACCACTGCTTTCTTATCCATTTATCTGCTGATGGAACCACAATGAGGTACCATTTCACACCAGTCAGAATGGCTGCAATCCAAAAGTCAACAAGCAATAAATGCTGGAGAGGGTGTGGAGAAAAGGGAACTCTCTTACACTGTTGGTGGGAATGCAAATTAGTACAGCGACTATGGAGAACAGTGTGGAGATTCCTTAAAAAATTGAAAATAGAACTGCCTTATGATACAGCAATCCCACTGCTGGGCATACACACTGAGGAAACCAGAATTGAAAGAGACACGTGTACCCCAATGTTCATCCCAGCACTATTTGTAATAGCCAGGACATGGAAGCAACCTAGATGTCCATCAGCAGATGAATGGATAAGAAAGCTGTGGTACATATACACAATGGAGTATTACTCAGCCATTAAAAAGAATACATTTCACGAGATTTTAATAAATGTATTCATTTTCCTGACTCTGACACAGTCCTGTGACTGGAGATATAAAAATATATTAATAGTAACATGATAAAATTTACTGATAACTATAAACTTATTAAGATTCCTCCCACAGTGGAATAAGCTACATAATCTCTACATTTTCTTAGTTTGTCAATTAATCATTCATTTAATAGAATTTATAAAAAATATATAGTTTATTAATATCTTATCACTTTGCTTTATACATTTTTTAGTTTATAGCACTCTTCTTTCAACAGTTTTTTAAATTGTTGGTAAGAAGCTGAAATAAATCTATAGTATTAATCTTTTTTTCTTAGCTTTGCTGATTTCATTCTAATATATGTGCTGTGGATTGTTGTATCTGTTTGTGTTGCCACTGAGTGACAAGCTAATTTTGACCTACTTATAATGAAAAGTTGTGTTGTCACTCAGGCTCAAGAAGCTATTAAAACTTGACAGCATTGCCTCCTATTAGCTTTTTTCCAAATTGGATTGAACAAAACATCTACCAGAATCATGGCTTAGTTTCACAATTTTTAAAAATGACATCTTAACTAATTAAAAGTAAACTGTTGAATTTCAGTTCTGGCCTTCCACCAGCTAAAGGTCAGCCTATTATGTATTTTCTTATTGACAAGGTAGCTGTGTTTCTTGATACATCATCACAGTAAAATAGAGTAGTTTGGAAAAAGGGGAAAAAATTAGTTCATAAGCCCTGAACTTTGGTTTAGTATATACTTTTTTCTAAGCTTGTGGCTTTCAGTATAATAATTAATTAAATTTGAAAAGAAAAGCAAATGCAAGTGATGACATGAATCTAGAGAGAAGTTTTCAACTAATTTAATTATGTTTATAACACAGACCCTACATTGCATGCATTCATAAATACAATTGAAGCAAAATACTGCAAGCTTGATCTTGTTCTATATTTTAGAAGATATTTAAGGATATAAGCAAGGTCTGTATATCAAATAATAAGGGTTGTCAAATAGATAAGATGAGCTTAAAAAAGAACAATTTATCTAAATGTGCTGATCTTAAATATCAAAGAAACATGAAGAAAGTCATAGTAAATGTCTGGGAATCATGAGCTAAACTACAGTTTTTATCCATTCATTATTCTCATATTTTTAAACATAAAAGAGAGAGAAACAAACAGTATCTGAATTAATTCATCAAGTAGCATTTTTAAATGCTTTTCCCATGTAGACTTCAAATTTAACTTAGGGATTTGCCTAAAAATGTGGCCAAAGACACTAAACTACAGTTTTTATCCATTCATTATTCTCATATTTTTAAACATAAAAGAGAGAGAAACAAACAGTATCTGAATTAATTCATCAAGTAGCATTTTTAAATGCTTTTCCCATGTAGACTTCAAATTTAACTTAGGGATTTGCCTAAAAATGTGGCCAACGACACAAAAAATGCAATAAAATAAAAGAAAAAAAGAAACAACTATCAATAAGAAAAAATCTATTATTTTTAACAGCAGTTATATAAATAGAATATATTAATGTGTTATAAACTTTAAAAATCCATCATAAAAACTATTATTTTGTTTCAGCAACCAGTTAAATTTAGCAGGGAGAGGGATGTTTATCCATGCTATATTTACAAAAAAAAAATAGCATTACTAAACAAAAGCTAATTTGGATTTAATATTAAAAAGAGAAAGCATTTCTTTGATCAGTTCAGTTCAGTTGCTCAGTTGTATCCAACTCTTTGCGACCCAATGAACCACAGCACACTCAGGCCTCCCTGTCCATCACCAAATCCCGGAGTCCACCCAAACCCAGTCCATTGAGTATCCACTGTTTCCCTATCTATTTCCCATGAAGTGATGAGATCGGATGCCATGATCTTCACTTTCTGAATGTTGAGCTTTAAGCCAACTTTTTGATTCTCCTCTTTCACTTTCATCAAGAGGCTTTTGAGTTCCTCTTCGCTTTCTGCCATAAGGGTGGTGTCATCTGCATATCTGAGGTAGTTGATATTCCTCCCGACAATCTTGATTCCAGCTTGTGCTTCTTCCAGTCCAGCATTTCTCATTAAGTACTCTGCATAGAAGTTAAAGGTGACATTATACAGCCTTGAGGTACTCCTTTTCCTATTTGGAACCAGTCTGTTGTTCCATGTCAGTTCTAACTCTTGCTTCCTGACCTGCATACAGATTTCTCAAGAGGCAGGTTAGGTGATCTGGTATTCCCATCTCTCTGAGAATTTTCCACAGTTTATTGTGATCCACACAGTCAAAGCTTTGGCATAGTCAATAAATCTGAAATAGATACTTTTCTGGAACTCTCTTGCTCTTTTGATGATCCAGCAGATGTTGGCAATTTGATCTCTGGTTACTCAGGCTTTTCTAAAACCAGCTTGAACATCTGGAAGTTCATGGTTCATTTATTGTTGAATTCTGGCTTGAATTTTGAGCATTACTTTCCTAGCATGTGCGATGAGTGCAATTGTGTGGTAGTTTGAGTATTCTTTGGCATTGCTTTTCTTTGGTATTGTAATAAAAACTGACCTTTGGAGTGCTGCAGCCACTATTTAGTTTTCCAAATTTGCTGGTCTATTGAGTGCAGCACTTTCAGAGCATCATCTTTCAGGATTTGAAATAGCTCAACTGGAATTCCATCACTTCCACTTTGTATAAGACCTTAGATTCCACATTAAATCATAGCACTTTGGCTATTTATTCTCTAGCTAATATAGAGCCAATAGATGATACTACATTTTCCCCAGAGGAATCAAATGGTCTAATTTTCTTTTTTATAAGTTGACATTCCTAAGAGTGTGAAATGTCACATGTGTATAAATAGTTTTGCATCAAGAAAACAGTTAGTATATTGACAATAGGAAATAATGTGAAAAAGCTAATGTAGGGAGAGTGGATTTAAGAAAATAAAAGCAAGAGAGTAAATATTTGTAGGTATCAAAATTGAAGACAGAGTTTGAAAACCCATAGAATGATGTCCCTGATATGATAGACCCTAAAAGTATTACAGTTGATTAACTATTTAATATACAATATTTATAAGATATATTTTAAATACCTATAAAATAAAACAAATTGAAATTTGAAAGTAGAAATCACCTTTAGTGACAGTTAAATATAAAATAAAAAAATTATAAGAATTAAAAAGTATTCCAACTAAAAATATGATAGTTAACTATGTAAAGTAAAAATATTCCAAGATTAAGCATTATATAATAAAAACAGTAATTATAAACTGTAAAGTGTCAAATGGGAGGTACATAAAAAATGTTTATAGTAAATATTAACATTAAAATGTATTTAATGATATTTGTATTGAAGAGATGTGATAAATCAATTAAATACCCTTCAGTTGGCCTAACAAAATAATTTAAAAATTTTAAAATTTAAATGTTTTTTAAAAATTTTAGAATTTCAAATTAAAGACAACTTGAAAGAACAATAACTAATAAAAAGGGAAATATTTTATCAGCATTAATTGATCAAAATTATAAAATAAAACCAATATTGATTTATTCTTTAAACTATTATTATATAATAAATTTAAAAGATAACATTTAATGATAAGAGTTATTATACGTAACTTCAAACATGCTGTGCTGTGCTGTGCTTAGTTGCTCAGTCATGTCTGATTCTTTGGGACCCCATGGACTGCAGCTTGCCAGGCTCCTCTGTGTGGGGATTCTCCAGGCAAGAATAGTAGAGTAAGATACCTTCAAATAGGTATTATTAAACCATTATTTAGCAATATTCATATAATTATATCTTTTCAAACTATATTAAAATAATTTAAACTGCAATTTCTCTTCATGTATATCAAAAATTTTGATTAGAAGATCTTTTTTTAAGGCTTTTAAAGCCCATTATACAGACTGAAGTAAGCCAGAAAGAAAAACATCAATACAGTATAATAACACATATAAATGGAATTTAGGAAGATGGTAATGATAACCTTCATAAGAGACAGCAAAAGAAACACAGATGTATAAAACAGTCTTTTGGACTCTGTGGGAGAGGGAGAGGGTGGGATGATTAGGGAGAATGGCATTGAAACATGTATAATATCATATAAGAAACTAATCACCAGTCCAAGTTCAATGCCAGATACAGGACGCTTGGGGCTGGTGCGCTGAGACGACCCAGAGGGATGGTATGGCAAGGGAGGAGAGAGGGGGGTTCAGGATAGGGAACACGTGTACACGAGTGTACACGTGTACAAGATTCTTGTTGGTGTATGGCAAAACCAATACAATATTGTAAACTAATTAGCTTCCAATTAAAATAAATAAATTTAAATTTAAAAAATAAAGTCTATACAAATCAGAAGTTGTAATTACAATGCAAACTGTGCTCTTTCATAGTCTTTGAACTTTCCTCTCACCCATAAAAATTTCATTATTTTTGTATTTTTATGATACACCATGTATAGAGCTAGTTTTCTTACCTGCAATTTAGTTTTCACAAAATTAATTTTTAAGCTCTGGCATATATTTGTTTGCCAACAATAAAATATCAGTTAATTTTTTAACATATCCAGGAATGCCACTGTCAGCATATCAATGTATTCAGCAACCCAGCATGTATTGAACTTCAGTATTCAGAGATTTTGAATTTCATTAGTCTATACAAATCAGAAGTTGTAATTACAACTTGCAAACTGTGCTCTTTCATAGTCTTTGAACTTTCCTCTCACCCATAAAAATTTCATTATTTTTGTATTTTTATGATACACCATGTATAGAGCTAGTTTTCTTACCTGCAATTTAGTTTTCACAAAATTAATTTTTAAGCTCTGGCATATATTTGTTTGCCAACAATAAAATATCAGTTAATTTTTTAACATATCCAGGAATGCCACTGTCAGCATATCAATGTATTCAGCAACCCAGCATGTATTGAACTTCAGTATTCAGAGATTTTGAATTTCATTAAACAGAAATGATTGATGAAATCACTGACCCTGTGATTGAGCTTCATCTCTAGTCCCACTCCCCTCCTCAGAGTTTCAGAAATAAAAGCAAAAGTTTCAACCCTCTCATCAAGTGCTTGCTCTTTCTGTTATGGCTAACCTCTTCCTCAAAACTACTGAAACTATCTAAGGACCCACCATGAGTCACTTCTTAGCATGGATTCAACTATGATCTAAAGGACCCCATTATGAAAAACAGAAGACACTCCAAGGGATTCCCAAGCTCTGTGTTAGGAACGAGGGGCAAAAAAACACATGTATTATTTATTATATTACAATGAATAACATGATATTCTGAGAAATTCTAGACTATCTTTATATTTTCTTTAAAGAAAACGAATTGCATAGATATAGTTGAGGCTCGTTTATTTTACTTTGCCCATATATAAAAGCACAAATTTGAGCAAAGTGTCCCTTTTACAGAGAGCAGCTTACATAATTCATTGTTTTTATTGGCATGGGTTTGTGGGAATGTAGTGCGATTTAAGTGATTAGATATACTTTATAAAGAATGGAGCACATCTAAGAAAATATCCTAACATTTTATAAAAAGCAAATTCATCATCACATATTCAATCGGTAAAAATGTTAGAGGTAATTCTTTACATTTATTGATGTTGGAAGTTCTTCAGCTACGGCAAGAAATAAAAATAACTCAAAAGCTATTTTAATGTAGCCAAAGGTTTTTATTTTTAAAAAGTCATTTCTTGCCTTCTCCAGACTTCAATTCACAATGATTTTCTTTTAACTTGGAGTCAGTCCTGCATAATGCAAGAACTGAAAATGCCCTTTAAAGACATTTCCAAACCTGAAGTTCTTTGATTTTAAAATATAAATGTAGTGTTATTTAGTGTAAGAGCTGCTTGTTTTCTTCTCCTTGCCCTATCTTACAAAGAACACCAATTTAACTCTTACACACATCCCTAGTCCATGAAAATATGGCTAAAATTCTACTCATGGAAAGGAGCCTTTCTTTATACTTCTCTGATTCTGACTCACCCAAACTTTGCTGTTTATCTGATCTGGCTCTTGCGTTGAAACTACCATAGGCTAGGTTTCTGACATTGGTAATCTCATGTATAAATTCCTACTCCAGTAACTGGATTGCACAGATTCTATGTTTTCTAATTTATCTCACATACTAAAAAGTGCCCCCTTACACAGACTACAATGAAATCATAATTCCATTAGGATATTTATCATCATTGAGGGGATCACCATCACATTAATAGTTCACATGTCCTCTGCAGGCCACGTTTACTTCTTTCTTTAAGTCCTCCCTGTCTTCCTCTTTTATATATGACTGGATTGACATAATACACTTGAGTTTTTATTTTATCTTGGTTAAGATACAAATATTCTACCAATTCTTTCCTTTCTATCTCATTTCCTGATGCACTTGGCCATTTAATACGTTAGTATGTTTTGCTTCACTTTGTAATACTGATCTGATTCCTACAGATGTGAAGTGACTTAAAAATTCCCATCTTTTAATAGATGGTGTTATCATATTCTGTGTTTCCGACTTCTGCATTTTTATAACATGTGAAGAATATTTCATTCATTCCTTTTTATTTTTTTTTTTAGAAGGGAGGAACAACTTTTCTGACTGGTGATGTGAGAGAACTCAGCTGCATTGTCAGCCAGTTTTTCCCATTCCTCTATTTGAAGGGAAGGAGTATTTAACTTTCTTCAGTAAGGACACTCCTTTGGGCTACTTTTGTTCTTTGGGGAGATGGTGGAGATAGTTTCCTTTGGCTAGGCAACTATGTCTAGCTCTTAATATTTGATGAGCTATTAACTTTTTCCATATTCAGTGTCTATACAAATCCCTGTCCTCCATCTGCTTCTAATCTCACCAATAAACTATTTTCTTTAAAAAGGTGACCACCACTATACTCTCAGAAATATCATAAGTAAAAAAATACTCTGATAAATGATTTTTTTCATTTAATCTTCACAACACCATTTTGTAAAAGGATTATGTCATTTTCAATTTGCAAATTAAATTCAAAAAGCATATATAGTTAAGAAGGTTATCTAGGACACCATACCAGATATGAAAACTCCATAGCCTATCGTACACACTTATAGCAAGAAGTCTTTCTGTTAACCTAGGTCTTTGCCAGCCTCCTGCACTTACTAAACAAGTCATTTTAGGCAAGTGTTGAACTCTTTTTGCTACCTTTTCCTCCTCTGTAAATAATGAACAACAAAACTTGTATGAATGTTTAAGTTGTATATACAAATAAAATATATAGATGTACTTTATATATATATATATATATATATATGATCAGTGACATCAATGATATTAAAAAGATGAATGAGAGTTCTTTAAAAATTATGTACAGTTTAAAAGCTACCTTAGAATGAGCAATGTAAATTCTTTAATAGGAATAAGGTTTACATCAACTCATGAGTTTGTTTGCTATGAAAATCAAATCGTTATTATAACAGAAATTTTAACTTAGATGAAATTCAGTGAGTTTATGAAATTGAATGGGAGCAAAATGATGCTTTTAGTTTTTCTTAACCTCAATCTTAAATTTAGCATTTTTTTTAAATTATGAAAGTAGATAACAAACCACAGTAGTATAAACTTGCAACTGTGAACATTTTTCCCTCTATAATCACATATTTTCATATTCATATTTAGTTTTATATCTTATCTTTTGATTTTTAAACCTAGATTCCCATCAGACAGTGGCATGTAAGACAAGGGTTTCCTGTGCAAGTTTGTTTGGGGAATTGATCCTAGGGGTCAAGAGTTGGGGTTTGGGAAGCGTGAAACAAGGAATGAAGGGAAGAATATATACAGTTATGGGCACTGATGCTGAATTTTTCTAGGGAGTTCTGAAGATATTAACCCCATTGGTAAATCAGTTGCTTCTTGGTGTGTTAGCTGTTAACACTTGGACACTTCCCAATTTTCAATGAGTGAGATCTTGTGACTTTTCTCAGGTGTCCCAACCTGTTGAGAATTTAGTTAAACTACTCCATAAATTTGGTGCCTTGGCATACACTTTGTGTGGCCAAGAGGCATGCAGGGTCCTTGATCTGACACTAGACAGCCCTAGATAGCACTCAGAAGAGCTGCAAGTAAATGTAAGTACTGATGTGATGCTCCAGTGCAACTGATAGAGTCTGTTCTACAACCCGACTCCTTGCCCTTGTGAACTCCTTAAAGAGACTCCCCTGACCTCACACACACACACACACACACACACACACACATTTTGGGGGGATTTGAATTCACTCTTAATCAGGAAACTGCAAAGCACTCTGCCAAGGATCCTAACAAATGTGTGCTCTCTAGATCCTGCTCTAGCGTTCTGTCTACACACTGCCTTGACTTTCTGTGTTGTTCCTTGAGACCATGTACCTTCTCCAGGATTTGTGAGTAGTAAACTTAACTATTTCACTTTTTGGACTTCCTTGATGGGTCAGTCAGAGGAACCAGAGGTGAAATTACCAACATCTGCTGGATCATCAAAAAAGCAAGAGAGTTCCAGAAAAACATCTATTTATGCTTTATTGACTATGTCAAAGCCTTTGACTGTGTGGATCACAATAAACTGTGGAAAATTAAGGGAGGATGGGAATATAGACCATCTGCCCTGCCTCTTGAGAAACCTATATGCAGGTTAGGCAGCAGCGTTAGAACTGGACATGGAACAACAGACTGGTTCCAAATAAGAAAAGGAGTATGTCAAGGCTGTATATTGTCACCCTGCTTATTTAACTTATATGCAGAGTACATTATGAGAAATGCTGGGGTGGAAGAAGCACAAGCTGGAATCAAGATTGCCAGGAGAAATATCAATAACCTCAGATATGCAGATGACACCACCCTTATGGCAGAAAGTGAAGAGAAACTAAAAAGCTTCTTGATGAAAGTGAAAAAGATGGCTTAAAGCTCAACATTCAGAAAACGAAAATCATGGCAACTGGTCCCATCACTTCATGGCAAATAGATGGGGAAACAGTGGAAACAGTATCAAACTTTATTTTTTGAGGCTCCAAAATCACTGCAGATGGTGATTGCAGCCATGAAGTTAAAAGATGTTTACTCCTTGGAAGGAAAGTTATGACCAACCTAGATAGCATATTCAAAAGCAGAGACATTACTTTGCCAACTAAGGTCCATCTAGTCAAGGCTATGGTTTTCCCTGTGGTCATGTATGGATGTGAGAGTTGGACTGTGAAGAAGGCTGAGCACCAAAGAATTGATGCTTTTGAACTGTGATGTTGGAGAAGACTCTTGAGAGTCCTTTGGAGTGCAAGAAGATCCAACCAGTCCATTCTGAAGGAGATCAACCCTGGGATTTCTTTGGAAGGAATGATGCTCAAGCTGAAGCTCCAGTACTTTGGCCACCTCATGCGAAGAGTTGACTCATTGGAAAAGACCATGATGCTAGGAGAGATTGGGGGCAGGAGGAGAAGGGGACAACAGAGGATGAGATGGCTGGATGGCATCACTGATTCGATGGACATGAGTCTGAATGAACTCCGGGAGTTGGTGATGGACAGAGAGGCCTGGCGTGCTGCATTTCATGGGGTCGCAAAGAGTCAGACACAACTGAGAGACTGAACTGAACTGAACTGAACTGATGGGTCAGTGATAAACAATCTGCCTGCCAAAGGAGAAATTGCTTCAGTCCCTGGGTTGGGAAGACTCTTGGAGAAGGAAATGGCAATCCACTACAGTATTCTTGTTTGGGAAACCCCATGGACAGAGAAACTTTGCAGGTTACAGTCTGTGAGGTTGCAAAAGAGTCAGACATGACATAGTAACTAAATAACAATAGCACATTTCACTTTTTCTTGCAGTCTTCTGCTGAAACTTGGCTCACCAACCACAAATCACTCAGTGTTCTACTTAATAAAATGTTCAATTCAGTGGCTCAGTCATGTCTGACTCTGTGACCCCATGAACCGCAGCACGCCAGGCATCCCTGTCCATCACCAACTCCCAGAGACCAACCAAACCCATGTCCATTGAGTCGGTGATGCCTTCCGACTATCTCATCCTCTGTCATCCCCTTCTCCTCCTGCCCACAATCTTTCCCAGCATCAAGGTATTTTCCAATGAGTCAGCTCTTTACATCAGGTGGCCAAAGTATTGGCATTTCAGCTTCAACATCAGTCCTTCCAATGAACATCCAGGACTGATCTCCTTTAGGATGGAGTGGTTGGATCTCCTTGCAGTCCAAGGGACTCTCAAGAGTCTTCTCCAACACCACAGTTCAAAAGCATCAATTTTTCAGTGCTCAACTTTCTTTGTAGTCCAACTCTCACATCCATACATAACCACTGGAAAAACCATAGCCTTGAGGAGAGACACCTTTGTTGCCAAAGTAATGTCTCTGCTTTTTAATATGCTATCTAGGTTGGCCATAACTTTCCTTCCAAAGAGTAAGTGTCTTTTAATTTCATGGCTGCAATCACCATCTGTTAGTTTAACAAAACACACAACACAATCATAGACTTCAGAGAAAGTGCTGAAAAAGAAATAGATAGTTCTAAAGCTGAGGGAAAAGGCCCTATCTAGTTACAACTGCATTAAACTAGTTGTCATAGCAATGGCTAGGATAAAATATAGGCTCAGAAAGTGTGAGACAGGGCAAGAGAGATGGCTTACATAACTTCAGAAGTAGAATTTTATGGGTCTACTTTTTTCTTTATTTACAGTAGTGATCAATTCTAGTTACAATAACAGTAAAATTAGCTTAATCTCCTAATTCTCATCACTAATACTCCCTTTCTTGGAGTTTACTTCTGTATTCTTGAATGTTCGCTACTACTAGTTTTGTTGGCTTTGACTCTTACTTATTATAATGAGACAATATTAGGAGATTTTTTTTTTTCTTATATATTTTTCTTATTTCTTCCCCTCTTTCCTTTAGATGAATAGTTTCCATGTTGTCACTGTGTGTAATGCATGCATGTTGTCCTTTCATACTATCACATATTCATTTCAGAACAAAGGATATTTAATTAACTGTATTAAATGACTAGTGGCATTTATTTTTCCTAAAAGTTCCAATGTTTCATTTGAATGGCAAGAAATATTTCTTTTGTCTTTTCTTAGAAGACTCATATTAATGATATTCCCTTTGTTATTGCACATATAGGAAGTTTTTGTAGTGATTTCATGTAAAATACAAAGAACCTGGTTATTAAGTTTCTATTCCCATGAGACTGTTGTAGATGTTACTCCACTAATTTTGTTCATTAAATGTTGCTGGACCCATTAGCTTTTGCTTCTTAACAAATCACCTCAATACCTCAGCAGCAGTGGCTGCTGCTGCTGCTGTCACTTCAGTCATGTCCGACTCTGTGCTAGCCCATAGATGGCAGCCCACCAGGCTCCCCTGTCCCTGGGATTCTCCAGGCAAGAACACTGGAGTGGATTTCCATTTCCTTCTCCAATGCATGAAAGTGAAAAGTGAAAGTGAAGTCACTCAGAAGTGTCCAACTCTTAGCGACCCCATGGACTGCAGCTTACCAAGGCTCCTTCATCCATGGGATTTCCAGGCAAGAGTACTGGAGTTGGGTACCATTGCCTTCTCCAATCTTACTGACAAGCAGCATTAAATAGTTATTTTTAATGCCTCTGCTGATAGGCCAAGAGGCTACTGATCTAGTCTGACTCAGCTGGACATCTCTGATGATTTTGGTTGAGATAATTTTCATACCCACATCTGGATCAGGTCACTTGACTAGGGTTGTCCTAGACATCTCCTTCATTCACGTCTCATTCCATATGTGAATTTCCATTCCCAGGAGGATTCATCCATCCCAGGAGAGATCAGGCTGTTAGCCCAGGCATTTCCTTCACATGGTGATTGAATAAGTACAAGAGCAAATAAGTGTCATTGTTATTGATCCTTTTTAGTCAGGCCCCAATAAGGGACCTCCTGCTTGGTGTGTCCTGAGCAAATAGAATGAGAATGAGTTTGATTCAGAAGGAAAGCTTTATTCTTAGATCAAAAATGGAGAGACACACTCTCCCATAAAGGCTATGAGCAAGCTCTTTACAGGATTTCTGTCAGGAGGGAGTGGAGTGAACAGAGTTCTCACCTGACCGCCATGCCTGGTGCACCGTTTCTGTACCGGGCACTGCTGCCATTTTGAATTGCTGTGTCATGCTCGATGCTTTTGCACAGAGGTCGCAGCTGAGCTGAGGTGTTACTGCAGGTGTTTTGCACAAGGAATCCTGTCTGAAGTGCCAGGTATGGGGCCTCTGCACATGGCCCCTTGTGAGCAAGTGAAGCTGCATGAAGCACAAAGTGGGGGAAAAATTAGATTTTATTACCTTTTATTTTATTATCAGGTTCTATTTTTATTTCCCAGGAATTGTTAATAGGCTGTGCTGGTGAAAAACCCTTCCTCTCTGTCTTTTGTCCTGCTCCTCAATCTTGAGGGGTGCTAACGGAGCAAAATCTGTCTTCTGCACCTATTTTCTGCCAATTTGGGGCATCCTTATAATGGAGAAGCATATGGCAACCCACTCCAGTACTTCTGCCTGGAAAATTCCATGTACGGAGGAGCCTGGTAGGCTACAGTCCATGGGGTCGCAAAGAGTTGGGACAGAAATGAGTGACTTCACTTTCACTTTCCACTTTCATTTAAAACCTCTGGTAGAGAAGCAGAACCTCCCCTCAACTACTTTTAGAGATATTTGATTGTCACAAGGCCTAAGTTCTACCTGATATTATCACTAAGCGACCACCACTTGTCTACCTTTTGGAGACAAAGGATACCAGATAATTTAAGACATATGACTCAAGTATTAGAAAGAGAATAATGGTCATATGTCAAATTTTTCCTAAAAATTAAATTATATAGATTTTGCCTATAGGCAAAATTTTGCCCTGATACTGAGGTTCATTGCCAAGGCCTAAATATCTCTGGTGACCCTTCTGTTGTTCTTTAGAAGAGAAGCTTCAGGCCAGAAAGAGGTTCACATGAGTAGTCAAGGGTGTCTGCTTTCCCAGGTTGTGTTTCTGGAGTTTGGGGCTTGGGAGCTCTTTTCACTCAAGTGTGACATACCCATAGAGTGCTCTCCTACAACTTCAGGGAATAATGACTGGTTAGGATCACCAAGTGAGATCTGTTCCACTTAGGAGTGAGCTGATTTTGAGGGTTATGGGTTTCCCAGCTTTTTTTTGGATTCACCCAGTTTCCTAGTTTGTTGGGCCAGGTTAGTGGGTATGGGCAGCATCTAGTTACCATACTGTGTGAGGGCTTTCATGGTTTCTTCTACCTGGAGAGCATACTTGGGGTATAGGGGGCCCAAGGAGGTTAAGGTGTTCCTTCTCAGGGTTGGGGTATGGATCTACTATACATGTGTTCAAATGCATCTAACTGTAGGCAGATTAGGGCAGTTAGAAGCACCTTAATCCAGCTTTCTTGAGTTTCTTAACATAGCTTGACTAAAGCCCATTTGAAAGTCTGACTGGATGGCTCTATGCTCCCTGATGATTGGGGTCTCTGGGCTGAGTGCAAGTTCCATTTTATGCCCAAGACAGTCATTATTCATTTCATCACTTGAGACATGAATGCTGGACCATAATAATGTAGGGACTTTGGGAGCTCACAAGTGGGGATTATTTCTTTTAGTAATTCCTTATCCACTTTTGCTGTCACTTCATTTATAAAAGAGAAAGCTTCTATTCACCCAGAAAATGTATCTACTAGCCCAGAGATACTTGAAATTGCCCAGTACTCTTTGCATGACAGTGAAATCAGTTTGCCAACCTTTACAGGATATGACCCTCTGGTTTGAATAGGCCTTATCTGAAGGCTTCTTGCAGTGTGTGTGTGTGTGTGGAGGGGGGGGAGTTGGGGGGTGTCTAATGTTGGAGCTGGTCATTATGTAAAAGAAACATGTTTCAACTATGCAGCTAATTGTACTTTTCATGACAGGAGTTACCATGAGCTCAGATAATTGTAAAGGACTTCCCTCCTATAAGTTCCTTGATGAACTTCCTTAATGGCTTAACAAGCCACAGTTTGGGGAAAGAAGCACAGCCCATATACAGTATATAGTCACACATGGCTTCTTAGGTCTTTATTAAAGCTCCATTTCGGGTATTTGTCTAATTCTTCTTTTGTGAAGATGGGGGAATAACTGAATGGATCTAACCTTTGAGGTTACTGACTAGTGCTAAGGCTGCTTTTTGGCAATTGCTTCCACCTTGTTGTTTCCCTTTGATAGCTTTGCATTCCCTTTTTGAGACCTGTACAATGAATCACCACCACCTCTTTTGTTATATTGCATCTAAGAGCTTCAATAAGCTTAACACATGATATACCTGTTTATTCTCAGCAGGAAACATACCTCTTTTCTTCCAAATATCCTTGTATGTGTGTAGGGTGACATAGGCATACTGAGAATCTGTATAAACATTTAAAATCTTCCCTGTCCCCAGCCCTAAGGCTCAGATGATGAGTATCAGCTTCACTTTTTGTTGCAGAAGTCCCTGAAGAGTGACTTTTCCTCTCTCATAAAATTTCTCCATCAGCTGAACCATTGTTCTTTGGCATCTGGAGAAGCTCATTTCCAGTTGGGGCAGCTGGAATAGATCATATCTGTGGATTTTATACAACATGCTCCAGGGGCTCTAATTCCATGGGTAGCAAGATTGCAGGTTTTATCATGTGACAGGTTTTTATGGTAGCAACGGGGTTGTTTAAAAGCATAGTTTGAACTTGAATAGACTTTCCAAGAAATGACCTTCCGTTCCCTTAGAACGTACTCAAACATGGTGGGAAGCTTTGGGAAAGTATTTTTTTCTGTTCTAATTATTTTAGTTCTCTCTAACTTAGATCTCTCTCATCCTGTATGCTGAGTCATTGAGTTCATTGGGGTTTAAAGGAATGACTTTTCCTTTGCTTAAGAACAGGTTCAAAAGTTGTAAAATATATTCTGTCAACCACAAAGAAAACTTGATCAAACTTTTAATTGTTTACTTTTATTATATAATATTGGGATAACTGTGAGAGGAAGGCAGATATTTTGGGGATTAGCATTTTGAATCAAGACTATCTGCTTAGAATCCTAAAATTGGATTTGGGGTCAGTATTTTTCAATACAACTATATACATCTTGCAGCATTAAGGTTACACTGAGTGACAAGGTTCCAGATCCTCCTAAAAACTCTTGTTGTAAGTCATCAAAAAGTGATGTTTGTAGGGAGATGGCCTAATTTCATCTTATATTGTGACTATTAATTCAAAACATAACTTATCATTTGAATATTCAGATTGGAAGCCAAACTTTCTGTGTATTAGTATATGCTATACAGAAGAGAAAGGTGTATGGGTGTGCATATGTATTATTTTTCAAGCATCTGCTCACAGGAAATCTGAAAGTGAGATCATAAAAAGTATAGGAAAGAGTTTAATGCCTGACCTTTCATTCAGAATATTCTACAAGAAGAAACTGGATTGGGAATAACGTTTGAGGCTTCATCCATTATATTAAAAGTTAACAATGCTTATATTAAAAAATAAATTAAATTTAGAAATTGTAGTTTGATGTAATCCCAACTCTCAAAAATATTTCTATTGGAATCTTCCTCTCAGATTATAAAAGGGGGATTGGTCATGTTATTGATGTTAGCAGTTCACTCAGTCAAAAGCCTGAAGGGCTTTTGCATGTACAAAATGAATTGCATGTTAAAAACCTACAGAGGAGAGGTAAGCTTTATCTGGGATACTTTTAAGTGCACTGATTTTGTTTTATTTTAAACAATGTTCAGGATAGCTACAAGCTGCACCTCAAGATTCCTTTTTAGGCCATGTCTTGTAACTCAGGAACAATCCCCAGTTATACATAGATTTTTATACTTACCCACAAGGAAACCATAAATAGTTTCAGTTCAGTTCATTTCAGTTCAGTGGCTCAGTCGTGTCCGACTCTTTGTAGCCCCGTGGACTGCAGCACACCAGGTTTCCCTGTTTCTCACCAACCCCAGAGCATGCTCAAACTCATGTCCTTTGAGTCCATGATGCCATCCAACTATCTCATCCTCTGTCATCCCCTTCTCCTCCCGCCTTCAATCTTTCCCAACATCAGGGTCTTTTCCAATGAGTCAGTTCTTCGCATCAGGTGGCCAAGGTATTGGAGTTTCAGCTTCAGCATCAATCCTTCTAATGAATATACAGGACTGATTTCCTTTAGGATGGACTGTTTGGATCTCCTAGCAGTCCAAGTGACTCTCAAGAGTCTTCTCCGACACCACAGGTCAAAACCAATTCTTTAGTGCTCAGCTTTCTTTATACTCCAACTCTCATATCCATATATTATTACTGGAGAAACCATAGATTTGAGACAGACCTCATTGGCAAATTAACATCTCTGCTTTTTAATATGCTATCTAAGTTGGTCATAGCTTTTCTTCCAAGGAGCAAGTGTCTTTAAATTTTATGGCTACCGTCACTATCTGCAGTGATTTTGGAGTCAAAAAATAATAATAATAAAGTCTCTCACTGTTTCCATTGTTTCCCATCTATTTGCTATGAAGTGCTGGGACTGGATGCCATGATCTTAGTTTTCTAAATGATGAGATTTAAGTCAGCTTTTTTTACTCTTCTCTGTCACTTTTATCAAGTGGCTCTGTAGTTCTTCTTTGCTTTCTGCAATAAGGGTGGTGTCATCTACATATCTGAGGTTATTGATTATTTCTCCCAGCAATCTTGACTACAGCTTGTGCTTAATCCAGCCTGGCATTTTGCATGATGTACTCTTCATATAAGTTAAATAAACAATGTGACAATATACAGCATTGATGTATGCCTTTCGCAATTTAGAACCAATCTGTTTTCCATGTCCAGTTATAACTGTCACTTCTTGACCTGCATACAGCTTTCTGAGGAGGCAGGTCAAGTGGTCTGGTATTCTGAACTCTTACTATATATAGTAAGCTATAAATAACACTATTTTAATAAGTTGTTACTTCAACAGTAAGAAATTTTTGGAAATATTGTACTCTGTTAGGCTTTTTCACTTCAAAATATGATATTTATTTAAGGTTTATTCTCACCAAATTACTAAGGATGCTGCTTTTTTTGTGGAAGGAAATGTTCAGCTCTCAATGCCTTCATTAAGTCCAGTACCATTGACAAGAGAGATAGAGAAGTTATCTAGAATATTCAAGGATATTCTAGAAGGATTGCATGTTTTCATCATTTTTATAATATGTAGATATTCATCTATAGCAGTTGCATTCATCTCACATGCTAATAAAGTAATGCTCAAAATTCTCCAAGCCAGGCTTCAGCAATATGTGAACCGTGAACTACCTGCTGTTCAAGCTGCTTTTAGAAAAGGCAGAGGAACCAGAGAACAAATTGCCAACATCTGCTAGATCATGGAAAAAGCAAGAGAGTTCCAGAAAAACATCTATTTCTGCTTTATTGACTATACCAAAGCCTTCGACTGTGTGTATCACAATAAAATGTGGAAAATTCTGAGAGAGATGGGAATACCAGACCACCTGACCTGCCTCTTGAGAAATGTGTATGCAGGTCAGGAAGCAACAGTTAGAACTGGACATGGAACAACAGACTGGTTCCAAATAGGAAAAGGAGTACATCAAGGCTGTATATTGTCACCCTGCTTATTTAACTGCTATGCAGAGTACATCATGAGAAACGCTGGACTGGAAGAAACACAAGCTGGAATCAAGATTGCTGGGAGAAATATCAATAACCTCAGATATGCAGGTGACACCACCCTTATGGCAGAAAGTGAGGAGGAACTAAAAAGCCTCTTGATGAAACTAGAAGAGGAGAGTGAAAAAGTTGGCTTAAAGCTCGACATTCAGAAAACGAAGATCATGGCACTGGTCCCATCACTTCATGGGAAATAGATGGGGAAACAGTGGAAACAGTGTCAGACTTTATTTTTTGGGGCTCCAAAATCACTGCAGATGCTGATTGCAGCCATGAAATTAAAAGACGCTTACTCCTTGTAAAGAAAAGTTATGACCAACCTAGATAGCATATTCAAAAGCAGAGACATTACTTTGCCGACTAAGGTCTGTCTAGTCAAGGCTATGGTTTTTCCTGTGGTCATGTATGGATGTGAGAGTTGGACTGTGAAGAAGGCTGAGAGCTGAAGAATTGATGCTTTTGAACTGTGGTGTTGGAGAAGACTCTTGAGAGTCCCTTGGACTGCAAGGAAATCCAACCAGTCCATCCTAAAGGAAATCAGTCCTGAATACCCATTAAAAGGACTGATGCTGAAGCTGAAACTCCAATACTTTGGCCACCCGATGTGAAGAATTGACTCATTGGAAAAGACCCTGATCTTGGAAAGGTTGACAGCAGGAGGAGAAGGGGACGACAGAGGATGAGATGGTTGGATTGCATTACCGACTCAATGGACAGGATTTTGAGCAAGCTCCAGGAATTGGTGATAGACAGAGAAGCCTGTTATGCTGCAGTCCATGAGATCACCAAGAGCTGGACATGACTGAGTGATTGAAGTGAACAATGTACAGAATAAATATAAAGGGCTACAGAATAAAAACATATTTGTGGCTATATTGGTATCATTCTTGCTAGCCAATAGAGCTTTCCTGCTACAGACATAAAATTTCAGAGTTTAAGCTCAACAAAAATGTAATTTTCCTCCCTATATACACATGTAAATATTTTGCTAATGAGTGAGAATATCTGATATAGTTTTATTTCCTTGATAAATTGTAAATAAGAACGTAATTTTCCTTAGAAGAACCATACATGACATTGGCTACTTAGGTACTTTATATCTCACAGCATTGAAAAAGAGAATATTCCCAGTACCCACTCAGAAAATGAAGTAAAAGGATGAATGATGAAGTCACACATGATCAGTCTGCTCAGCTTTTCAATCTCCCTAAGGCTTTAAATGTCTTACTCTATAATATACTATATTTTTCTGTTTCCTTTAGTCTAAGTCACCATTAGGTCTGTATTTAAGCCACACATGGACAAAAAGCATTCGAGTCATTCCTATACCATTGAGCTAACACAGTAAATGTGGAATCTGTCTTAGTGAGCTATGTCAATAAATTCATCCTGATACAGTTTTATATGCCTTCCATTCTGACTCATATTTTTATGATCCATTCCCATTATATTTTCCAGCTATCTGTTGATATAAATGGTAAAATCAAGTGATAGGTATCACTTCTCATTGGTTATACTTTGTATTTCACCTTTTGGAAACTGTTTGGTCTGCACTCTAGTTATAGGTCAAGAAGAATAGAGAGATGGCAGAGATCTGTTCTCAGGAAGAACAGCAATTCTCTGTAAGCCAAAGACCTCAAGAGATGACATTAAAGTCTTTTTTGAAGAGGAGACTAAATTCCTCAAGCCGGGGTGAAAAGCTCTCTTCTAGAGGTGAAGAAAGAATTTAGAAATTAGTTGTCCTCAGCTTTATCAACATTTGCCTTATGCCTAATCTGATTATTAGGATTCCTTATTGTCAATCAATAACCTATTTTATTTTTTACTTTTTAAAACCATTTTAAAATTGAAGTATACTTAATTTACAACATTTTATTAGCTTCAGGTATACAATAAAGCATTCAGTTTTATACACACACACACACACACATATTCTTTTTCTGATTCTTTTCCATTTCAAGTTATTACAAGATGTTGAATACAGTACTCTGTGTTATTATACAGTGGGTTCTTTTGTTGCAAATGGCATTACTCCATTCTTTTATATGACTAATATTCCACTATGTATATACACCACATCTTCTTTAGCCATTCATATATTGATGGACAGTTAGGTTGCTTCCATGTCCGGGCTATTGTAAATAGTGGTGTTATTAACATAGGGGTGCACTGCATCTTTTTGAATTAGACTTTTTCTCCACATATATACTCCAACTGGGATTGCAGGATCATATGGTAACTCTGTTTTTAATTTTTTAAAGGAAGCTCCATATTATTCTACATTGTGGCTGCACCAATATATATTCCTACCAACAGTGGGAAGGTTCCTTTTTCTCTATGTTCACTCCATCATTTATTATTTGTAGAATTTTTGATGATGGCCATTCATGTGCAACAAGTGGTATTTGCTGTTTTATAAATGCTTTCTTGATCAGCAAGTTGGCAAACAAGGGCTACACAATGGTTTCAAACTACTTTAGCTAAAGAATAAAGTGATTGTTTTGGGGGTGCTATTGCTTTGGTTCTAAAATCAGCCAGCTTGCCTACTGTTTGAAAGAGATTTCTGATCATGTGTTCTTTGACACTTGTTCTGATCCAAAGGAGAAAGCCTCTGTCTATGGAGGCAAACTCTTGTTCCCTGGGTAGTTCCCATTTAAGGGTACCATTAAAGCTTACTGGGGTGGATCAATGAGAGGTTTCAAATGCTTTACTCTGTAGCTGATATCAAGGGGATGCCAGATGAAATTAGGAAGTACTTGGGACAAGTGAAAAAATTTATTACAGGATGCACTAAAGGGGACCCATTGCTGTCAATGAATGGCAGTTTCTGCTGGCAAGCCCAACAAATACAAATTAGAGCATTATCTGTCCAAGAAAGGGAAGGAAAGGGGATAAGGTAGGAGTAGGAAATAACCGTGGGGACAAAAATAAACGACCTAGTATTGTCATCTTGAGAAAGTGACATCACTCAGCTATCATCTACTTCAACTCCTGGTAAACTTGATTTGAAAGTTTCTAGTGCATATAGGACTGGATGTAGATGGAAACTTCTTTATTATTTTTTTAAATATAAATTTATGTATTTTATTTGGAGGTTAATTACTTTACAATATTGTATTGGTTTTGCCAAGTGTCTGATGTTTGGTGTCTGGGTAATGAAGAGGACCTTGTATATTCCCTTCCAAGGAGATTTAAGGGAAGTATCTGTTCTTATGGATTCCAAAACAGAAGGATGTAGAAATTGGAACTGTTCAGTTTGGAAATTTGTAGTTGGGTCTTTGAGGAAACTAGAAAAGTTTAGAATCTAGTTCAGCTTACGGATGTAAAATAAAACCTTAAAGACAATTAACAGAATAGTTCAGTTCAGTTCAGTCGCTCAGTCGTGTCCGACTCTTTGTGACCCCATGAATCGCAGCACACCAGGTCTCCCTGTCCATCACCAACTCCCGGAGTTCACTCAGACTCACGTCCATTAAGTCCGTGATGCCAACCAGCCATCTCATCCTCGGTCGTCCCCTTCTCCTCCTGCCCCCAATCCCTCCTAGCATCAGGGTCTTTTCCAATGAGTCAACTCTTCGCATGAGGTGACCAAAGTACTGGAGTTTCAGCTTTAGCATCATTCCTTCCAAAGAAATCCCAGGGCTGATCTCCTTCAGAATGGACAGGTTGGATCTCCTTGCAGTCCAAGAGACTTTCAAGAGGCTTCTCCAACACCCCAGTTCAAAAGCATTAATTCTTTGGTGCTCAGCCTTCTTCACAGTCCAACTCTCACATTCATACATGACCACAGGAAAAACCATAGCCTTGACTAGACGGACCTTAGTCGACAAAGTAATGTCTCTGCTTTTGAATATACTATCTAGGTTGGTCATAACTTTTCTTCCAAGGAATAAGAATCTTTTAATTTCATGGCTGCAGTCACCATCTGCAGTGATTTTGGAACCCAAAAAAATAAACTCTGACACTGTTTCTACTGTTTCCCCATCTATCTCCCATGAAGTGATGGGACTATTTACAATGTGCAAAATTAATTTTTCTCTTCCTCTTTTTGTCGAAGAGAATCATAGTAAAAACTAATTTGTTTAAATTAATATTGGCCTGATTATTTACAAAAAATTGGCAAGAATAGTGAGTGACTATATAAGCTCTGTTAAAGATTAATTCCCTGGAACTTTGTAAGCAGGGTACTAAGAAGTTTTTTTTCCAAGCATATCCTTAAGATTTTTGGGCCGTATCTGACTACACATACATCTTTCTCACTATGACATTCTAGCCAAAGTCTTGATATTATAGCCAATATTTCCAATCGTTTCCAATTTAAAAAAGAACAGATTCTTACTAAACTCGTGCAGAGAACTATATTGACATTAAAAGAATACTCATTGATAGTTTCTGAATTTTGAAAGTATCAGGCAGAGAGAAAAAATAAATGTTTTTTCTTTGTTTAGAAAGGGACATTTTATCAAATTTCTGTAAGTCATAGATAGCTTATGACAAAAAGCTTCCTTAAATCTCATAAATTAAAATGATAAAAAATCAACAGTGTTTCAAAAGTCATAACGAGAATTATAACCATCTTGCATAGTCCCACATAATTAATTCTTGTTGATTTTGACCTTAGGTTGAAAGTTTTATGAAGCCATCAATTCCTCCATGAGAGTTCTATAAATTTTTACCTACTTCTATTTACCTTTATAAATAGAGGGATAAAAGAACCCTCTATTCCATAGTACCTGTCAGAGCTCTTTTTGTGAATTTCTCTGAAGATAAAGCACTTGTGCAAAGCCACTTTAGAAAAGCATCAGAGTAAAACAATAACTGTAAGAGACAAATAACTTTAAATATCCATAATAAAAGATTTGACAAAAATTGCAATTTATGAAGAAATTTAGTTATTTCTGTGACACATAACTCTTAAGATACTAACTAGAATCACAAATGATAAAATACCAGAGCATACCAGATTATTAAGAATTTTATGCAATTCTGAAATACTTATATTAATAACACAAATCTCATACAAATATAATTTACTAAAAGCTATGTGTGTATGTATATATGCATGTGTGCTCAGTCAGACTCTTTGAGACCCCACAAACTCTATAGACCACCAGTCTCCTCTGAAATGGGATTTTTCTAGCAAGAATACTGGAGTGGGTTGCCATTTCCTCCTCCAGAAGATCTTCCTGACCCAGGAATCATCAAACCCGCATTTCCTGTGTCTTCAGCATTGCAGGCAGATTCTGTATCGCTGAGCCACCTGAGAAGCTCTAATAAAAGTTAGCACCACTTATTTGACAATATTTCCTCCACAACTTAACAAATCAATTAAGTCTAATTAGTATAACATCTCTTCTTTTATAGGGACTTGCCAGGTGTTCTGTGAGGTCACAAAGAATCAGATATGACTGAACAACATAGCAGGCATGCACTTTCCTATTATAAGGAGAAATAACACACCTTTTGGGATGTTCCAGAGTCCACTGAAAAATTCCAAAGTTAGTTTGAGGTCAAAAAAACTTCATCTAGAACTTAATTTTTTTTAATTTTTAAATATAAATTTATTTATTTTATTTGGAGGTTAATTATTTTACAATATTGTATTGGTTTTGCCATACATCAACATGAATCTGCCACGGGTATACACGTGTTCCCCATCCTGAACCCCCCTCCCACCTCCCTTCCCGTACCATCCCTCTGGATCATCCCAATGCACCAGCCCCAAGCATCCAGTATCATGCATCAAACCTGGACTAGCGATTCATTTTATATGTAATATTATACATGTTTCAGTGCCATTCTCCCAAATCATCCCACCCTCTCCTTCTCCCACAGAGTCCAGAAGACTGTTCTACACTTCTGTGTCTCTTTTGCTGTCTCGCATACAGGGTTATCATTACCATCTTTCTAAATTCCTTATATATACGTTAGTATACTGCATTGATGTTTTTCTTTCTGGCTTACTTCACTCTGTATAATAGGCTCAAGGTGAAAAGACAGACTTCAGAATGGAAGAAAATAATAGCAAATGAAGCAACTGACAAACAACTAATCTCAAAAATATACAAGCAACTCCTGCAGCTCATTTCCAAAAAATAAATCATTTTTTGACCCAATCAAAAAATGGGCCAAAGAATTAAATAGAACTTAATTTTTTTTTAAGGTTGAGTATTGTCAAATGCTAAAACTTTTCAAAATACTTGGTCAAAAAGGATCATAGATCAGTGTGACACTATTCTTAGTTACCTAGGTAACCAAAATAGCAATTGAAGACTTCACATAAAAACCTAGATGGTTCCTCTCAGAAATGTAGAGCAAAACTTAGCTTTTTAATTATCAACAGACTAGGTTTCCTTAATTGAAGACTCATGTAAACAGCATGAAGTACAGTTGGTAAAACATAAAATCTTTGTTTTTAAGTAGATTACTGTAAAGGTAGGGGAAAACCTTTCATAAACTTTAATCAGGAACTGATCCATAGTCCAATGAAACTGGTTTTTTAGCAGATGAAAAAAATTAAATTCTCCTTTATCTAATTATACAATTGATATTAAAACTTAATAAAAAAAACTTATGACAAATTTATTATATCTTATTCAGCGTAATCACACATAAAATACCTTTCCCAGGATAACTTTTCCACAAACTTACAACTTTCTATGTCCTTTTAGGTTTTGTCCTTTTTTCTTTTCCTTTTCTGGAGCACTCATTTTATTATAGGACAAAATTCTTTTTTTCTTCCCTTCTTTATACTTTATTTCACTTAAAACACAAATCCTACTTTTCATTATTGTTGTTGTTCAGTCCTCAGTAGTGTCTAACTCTTTGTGACCCCATGGACTGTAGCAAACCAGGCTTCCCCATCCTTCACCATCTCCTGGAGCTTCTTCAAACTCATGTTCATTGAGTCAATGATGCCATCTAACCATCTTAACCGCTTGTCTGCTTCTCCTCCTGCCCTCAATCTTTCCCAGCATCAGGGTCTTTTCTAATGAGTTTCTAATGAGTCTAATCTCTTCCCATCAGGTACTCAGAGTATTGGAGCTTCAACTTCAGCATAAGTCCTTCCAATGAATATTCAGGACTAATTTCCTTTAGGATTGACTGGTTTGATTTCTTGCAGTCCAAGGGATGCTCAGGAGTCTTCTCCAACACCACAGTTCAAAAGTATAAATTCTTTGATGCTCAACCTTTTCTATGGGCCAAATCTCACATCCATACTACTACTGGTAAAACTACAGCTTTGACTAGATGGACTCTGTCAGTGAAGTCATGTCTCTGCTTTTTAATATGCTGTCTAGGTTGGTTATAGCTTTTCTTCCAAGAACAAAAATCTTTTCCTGGCTGTAGTCACTACCTGCAATGACTTTGGAACCCAAGAAAATAGTCTCTTACTGTTTCCATTGTTTCCCCATCTATTTGTCATGAAATGATGGGACTAGATGCAATAGTCTTTGATTTTGTTTGTTTGTTTGTTTGTTTTTTGAATGTTGAGTTTTAAGCCAGTTTCTTCACTCTCCTCTCTCACTTTCATCAAGAGGCTCCTTAGTTCCACTTCACTTTCTGCCATAAGGCTGGTATCATATACAAATCTGGGCTTACTGATAATTCTCCTGGCAATCTTGATTCCAGCTTATGCTTCATCCAGCCTGGCATTCACATGATGTACTCTGCATACAAGTTAAATAAGTAGGGTGATAATATACAGCTTTGACATATTCGTTTCCCAATTTTGAGCCAGTCCATTGTTCCATGTCTGGTTCTAACTTTTCATACATAGTAGTTTTCTTTTATCATTATTATTTCTGGTAGTTTCATAAAAGCAAGCAACACAAACCAAAAACTTTAGCTCTTTTACAAATCAGTCTTGTATTTAATTTTTTTCTTTCTCTTTTTGCTGAAAATGTCAAATATTAGTTCAAATATTATTTTTTCAATTTCAAAAACATTCACAGCTTTTCTAGAAAAGAAATGAGAAAAGATAGTTGTTACAGAGTAATTACAGATTTACTTAGAGGAAAGAATTATTGTCTATGCACTACATTAAATTAATATAAATTCTTTCTACATAATATAGTTAAAATAAACACTACACTTTTGGAAATTACAGCATGAGATTCACTGTCTTACTATATCTACAGGTTCACCATGGCATTGCTATGCTAGACTGTAATGAATGAACAGACAGGGGAAACGGAATCTTCATAATACTGCCAGAGAGTGTTGTTTTAAGTGGAGAAGAGAGAATAAATATTTGAAAGATGAGAAAACAACTTCTAAATTGATGATAGATCTATAAATATCTGGGAAATGCCTACCAGAATTCCCAGCCTTGCAAGTAGTTATAGAAATGGGAGAATTTGTTTTAAATGAGAGGTACTGCCTGGCTGCACATCTGGAGACAAGTTAACAAAGTATGAGCATATTAAACAATTATTACAGTCCGACCTTGAGGAGTTACCAGTGAGTGTGAACAGGGCAGAAAGAGTGATTATTTTTGTACTGGCCTTTTCAACTGACTGCACAAAACATTTTGTGGCTCAGTTAATTGTGGTATAAGAGCAGTGACTTTCAATCATGCTGAGTCATTCCTTAATAAGAAATGTAGTGTATAATGTGTACACACACACACACACACACACACACACATATGAGTATGAGGGCTTCCCTGGTAGCTCAACTGTTAAAAAGATATCTGCCTGTAATAAGGAGACCCCAGCTCAAGTCTTGGATCATGAAGACCCCTGGAGAAGGGATAAACTACTTACTCCAGTATTCCTGGGCTTCCTTGGTGCCTTAGATGGTAAAGAATCCACCTGCAATGTGGGAGACCTGATCTATTTGATCCTTGGGTTGCAAAAATGAAGGGAAGGGCTACCCACTCCAGTATTCTTGCCTAGAGAATTCCTTTGACAAAGTAGTCTGACAGGTTACAGTTCATTGGGTCACAAAGAGTTGGACACAAGCAACTTTCACTTTCATATGTATTTACATATGTAAAGCTATATATGGAACAAAAATAAAAGTTTAATAAATTGATATGTATTTTCTATTACCAGTATGACATATGTGTATTCTGTTTTGCACCTTATGAAACTGGTGTCTTATTTATATATAGATAATAGACAAATGTATACCAAATTTGTTCATAAATTATAGATAAAATTTGAGATATTGATATATTATCAATTCATCTATATAGACAAATACAGATTATATATATAGCATAATTCACCAATAGCATATGAACAAGTTTGAAAAATAAGAAGTTATAATAAATCTTCTCACAGTAGGAAAGTGAGAGTGCCACTGTTCTTTATCTTTCAAAGGGGCATTGGCTAGTGTCTTTGAATTCTCTCATCATCAGTTATACAATTTGCATGGAGCTAATTTATACTTATTACTCTGTGTTTTAACACTTTTTCTTTGGTCTATTTTGGAATCTGAGCTCTTTTCCCAACTTTTAAATTATTTGTAATTTTTCTTTCCAGTGAAAACTAGGAAGCAGGCAACAATGAACTCTCTCTCATATATTAGGATACTGCAGTAGATTAGAAAAATTATAAATACATTAAAATGTTAGAAGTATATTCTCCCTCATAATAATTTTTTTCAATGAGGCATAAAACATGAATACTAAGAGCCCCAAATAACCCTCATTTTGGTGAAAGTTAAAAAGTCAAAACTCTACAACTTATGTTTAGCACTCAGCATTTTAGTATACCATACTATTTGGAACTAATTTAGATATTCAATGAATATCTATTATTTAGTTTAACCTGCAGCCATGAAATTAAAAGACACTTACTCCTTGGAAGAAAAGTAATGACCAACCTAGAGAGCGTATTGAAAAGCAGAGACATTACTTTGCTGACTAAGGTCCGTCTAGTCAGTGAGTGAGTGAGTGAAGTCGCTCAGTCGTGTCCGACTCTTTGCAACCCCGTGAACTGTAGCCCAACAGGTTCCTCCGTTCTTGGCATTCTCCAGGCAAGAATACTGGAGTGGGTTGCCATTTCCTTCTCCACCGTCTAGTCAAGGCTATGGTTTTTCCAATAGTCATGTATGGATGTGAGAGTTGGACTGTAAAGAAGGCTGAGCGCTGAAGAACTGATGTTTTTGAACTGTGGTGTTGGAGAAGACTCTTGAGAGTCCCTTGGACTGCAAGGAGATCCAACCAGTTCATTCTGAAGGAGATCAGCCCTGGGATTTCTTTGGAAGAAATGATGCTAAAGCTGAAACTCCAGTACTTTGGCCACATCTTTTGAAGTGTTGACTCACTGGAAAAGAATTTGATGCTGGAAGGGACTGGGTTCACTGAACTAAATATAAGCCTTTGGGATTCCCTGATAGCGCAGCTGGTAAAGAATCAAGATGGCAGAGTAGAAGTACATGTGCTCATCTTCTGTGAGAACTCCAAAATTGCAACTAACTGCTGAATAACCATCAACAAGAGAATGTTAGATCCCATCAAAAATAGATACTCCATGTCCAAGGGCAAAATGGATGAAATACACCCCCACCCATCAACAGATTGATTATACTCTTTGCAGCCAAAGATGGAGAAGCTGTATACAGTCAAGGTGGTAAGCCCTGGGATTTCTTTGGAAGAAATGATGCTAAAGCTGAAACTCCAGTACTTTGGCCACATCTTTTGAAGTGTTGACTCACTGGAAAAGAATTTGATGCTGGAAGGGACTGGGTTCACTGAACTAAATATAAGCCTTTGGGATTCCCTGATAGCGCAGCTGGTAAAGAATCAAGATGGCAGAGTAGAAGTACATGTGCTCATCTTCTGTGAGAACTCCAAAATTGCAACTAACTGCTGAATAACCATCAACAAGAGAATGTTAGATCCCATCAAAAATAGATACTCCATGTCCAAGGGCAAAATGGATGAAATACACCCCCACCCATCAACAGATTGATTATACTCTTTGCAGCCAAAGATGGAGAAGCTGTATACAGTCAAGGTGGTAGGAGGGGCAAAATTGTCTTTGGAATCAAACCCCATACCTGTCAGAGTTGCTCAGAGGGCTGAAACAAAACTTGTGCACACCAGGATCTGGGGACCCCATAAGAGATAGAGCCAGACCTGCCTTTGAGTGTTTAAATGTCTCCTGTGGAGGCATGGGTAAGCAGTGGTGTACCGCAGAGACAGGGGCTCTGGCTTAGGAGACCGGGGAGGTGTGGTGTGTTAGTCCCACCATAGAGCCACTGAGCAGACAACCTGGAACTGGAGAACAATTATAAAAAAAGAAGTTCTCACACAGTTGTGAAAGTTCTAGGGCCCACAACAGATTTCCCAACCTGAGGATCCAGCAAAGGGACCGAGAACCCCCAGGGAATTTGACTTTGAAGTCCAGTGGGATTTGGTTACAGAACTTACACAGGACTGGAGAAAAAAATACTCTCAGAGGGCACAAACAAAAGCTTTTGTGCACCAGGACCCAGGAAGTAGGAGCAGTGACCCCACAAGAGACTGAGCCAGAATTGCCTGTAAGTGTCCAGGAGTTTTTGGTAGAGGTGTGTTCAACAGTGGCCTGCCACAGGATCAGGGTACTGACTATATTCCTGGGAGCCTCAGGATGCTAGCATAAACCCTTTTGAAAGAGGTAACCATTACCTCCATTACCACTACCATAGTTTGGCCTCTATGATACCCCAGGACAAACTACAGGGGTGAAATACACCCCCACTCATCAACAGATTGATTATACTCTTTGCAGCCAAAGATGGAGAAGCTCTATATAGTCAGCAAAAACAAGATCAGGAGTTTACTATGGCTCATGTCATGAACTCCTTATGGCCAAATTCAGACTTAAATTGAAGAAAGTAGGGAAAACCATTAAAACATTTTGGTATGACCTAAATCAAATCCCTTATGATTAGACAATTAAGTGACAAATAGATTCAAGAGATTAGATCTGATAGATAGAGTGCCTGAAGAACTATGGACAGAGGTTCATAACATAGGAGGTGGTGATCAAAACTATCCCCAATAAAAAGAAAGGCAAAATGGTTATCTGAGGAGGCCTTACAAGTAGCTGAGAAAAGAAGAAAAGCAAAAGATAAAGGAGAAAAGGAAAGATATACCCATTTGAATGCAGAGTTTCAAAGAATAGTAAGGAGAGGTAAGGAAGCCTTCCTAAGTGATTAATGTAAAGAAATAGAGGAAAAAATAGAATGAAAAAGACTAGAGAACTATTCAAGAAAATTGGAGATACCAAGGGAACATTTCTTGCAAAGATGGGCATGATAAACAACAGAAATGGTATGGACTTAATAGAAGCAGAAATATTAAGAAGAGGTGGCAAGAATACACAGAAGAACTATACAAAACGATCTTAATTGCCCAGATAACCATGATGGTGGGATCACTCAGCCAGAGTCAGACATCCTGGAATGTGAAGTCAAGCGGGCCTTAAGAAGCATCACTATGAACAAAGCTAGTGGAGGTGATAGACTTCCAGCTGAGCTATTTCAAATCTTAAGAGATGATGCTATGAAAGTGCTGCAGTCAATATGCCAGCAAATTTGGAAAACTCAGCAGTGGCCACAGGACTGGAAAACGTCAGTTTTCATTCCAATACCTGACAAAAATAATTCCAAAGAATGTTCAAATTACTGCACAATTTCACTCACACCACACACTAGCAAAGAAATGCTCAAAATTCTCTAAGCTAGACTTCAACAACACATGAACCAAGAACTTCCAGATAAACAAGTTGGATTTAGAAAGAGGAGAGGAACCAGAGATCAAATGGCCAACATCTGTTGGATCATAGAAGAAGCAATAGAGTTCCAGAAAAACATCTACATCTGCTTCATTACCTGCACCAAAGCCTTTTACTCAGTGGTTCACAACAAACTGTTGAAAATTCTTTAAGAGATGGGAATATCAGACCACCTTACCTGCCTCCTGAGAAATCTCTATTCAGGTCAGGAAGCAACAGTTAGAACTGGACATGGGACAATGGACTGGTTCCAAACTGGGAAAGGATTACATCAAGGCTGTATATTGTCATCCTGCTTATTTAACTTCTATGCATAGTACATCATGCCAAATGCTGGGCTAGATGAAGCAAAAGCTGTAATCAAGATGGCCAGAAGGAACATCAATAACCTCAGNTAAAAAGAAAGGCAAAATGGTTATCTGAGGAGGCCTTACAAGTAGCTGAGAAAAGAAGAAAAGCAAAAGATAAAGGAGAAAAGGAAAGATATACCCATTTGAATGCAGAGTTTCAAAGAATAGTAAGGAGAGGTAAGGAAGCCTTCCTAAGTGATTAATGTAAAGAAATAGAGGAAAAAATAGAATGAAAAAGACTAGAGAACTATTCAAGAAAATTGGAGATACCAAGGGAACATTTCTTGCAAAGATGGGCATGATAAACAACAGAAATGGTATGGACTTAATAGAAGCAGAAATATTAAGAAGAGGTGGCAAGAATACACAGAAGAACTATACAAAACGATCTTAATTGCCCAGATAACCATGATGGTGGGATCACTCAGCCAGAGTCAGACATCCTGGAATGTGAAGTCAAGCGGGCCTTAAGAAGCATCACTATGAACAAAGCTAGTGGAGGTGATAGACTTCCAGCTGAGCTATTTCAAATCTTAAAAGATGATGCTATGAAAGTGCTGCAGTCAATATGCCAGCAAATTTGGAAAACTCAGCAGTGGCCACAGGACTGGAAAACGTCAGTTTTCATTCCAATACCTGACAAAAATAATTCCAAAGAATGTTCAAATTACTGCACAATTTCACTCACACCACACACTAGCAAAGAAATGCTCAAAATTCTCTAAGCTAGACTTCAACAACACATGAACCAAGAACTTCCAGATAAACAAGTTGGATTTAGAAAGAGGAGAGGAACCAGAGATCAAATGGCCAACATCTGTTGGATCATAGAAGAAGCAATAGAGTTCCAGAAAAACATCTACATCTGCTTCATTACCTGCACCAAAGCCTTTTACTCGGTGGTTCACAACAAACTGTTGAAAATTCTTTAAGAGATGGGAATATCAGACCACCTTACCTGCCTCCTGAGAAATCTCTATTCAGGTCAGGAAGCAACAGTTAGAACTGGACATGGGACAATGGACTAGTTCCAAACTGGGAAAGGATTACATCAAGGCTGTATATTGTCATCCTGCTTATTTAACTTCTATGCATAGTATATCATGCCAAATGCTGGGCTAGATGAAGCAAAAGCTGTAATCAAGATGGCCAGAAGGAACATCAATAACCTCAGCTATGCAGATAACACCACCTTTATGGCAGAAAACAAAGAACTAAAAAGCCACTTGATGAAAGTGAAAGAGGAGAGTAAAAAAGCTGGCTGAAAACTCACATTCAAAAAAAAAAAAATGATGATCATGGCATCCGATCCCATCACTTCATGGCAAAGTAGATGGGGAAACGATGGAAACAGTGAGAGACTTTATTTTGGGGGGCTCCAAAATCACTGCAGATGGTGACTGCAGCCATTAAGTTAAAAGACACTTGTTCCTTGGAAGAAAAGCTATGACAAACCTAGATAGCATATTAAAAAGCAGAGACATTACTTTGCCAACAAGGTTCTATATAATCAAAGACATGGTTTTTCCAGGAGTCATGTATGGATGTAAGATTTGGACAATAAAGAAAGCTGAGCATGGAAGAACTTATACTTTTGAACTGCGTTGTTGGTTCTTAGCACCCCACTCCAGTACTCTTGCCTGGAAAATCCCATGGACGGAGGAGCCTGGTAGGCTGCAGTCCTTGGGGTTGCGAGGAATCAAACACTACTGAGCGACTTCGCTTTTACTTTTCACTTTCATGCATGGAAAAGGAGATGGCAACCCACTCCAGTGTTCTTGCCTGGAGAAACCCAGGGACGAGGGAACATGGTGCGCTGCCGTCTCTGGGGTTGCACAGAGTCGGACAGGACTGAAGCGACTTAGCAGCAGCAGCAGCAGCAAAAATTGGTTCTTGAAGAGTCCCTTGGACAGCAAAGAGATTCAACCAGTCAATCCTAAAGGAAATCAATCCTGAATAATTCATCGGAAGGACTGATGTTGAAGCTGAAACTCCAATACTTTGGCCCCTTATTTCAAAGGAATGCCTCACTGGAGAAGATCCTGAAAGACTGAAGGCAGGAGGAGAAGGGAACAACAGAAGATGAGATGTTTGGATGGCATCACCTACTCACTGGACATGAGTCTGGGTATTGGTGATGGATTGGGAAGCCTGTGTGCTGCAGTCCATGGGATCACAAAAGGTCAGACACAACTGAGTGACAGAACTGAACAAGGCAAGCTGGTGAGTCAGGTAAACCTTAAGAGAGAGAGGTTAGGTCTACTTTTGTTATGCTTTAGAAGGAAATTGAAGATGGTTGTTTTGAATAAAATTTCACTGAAGAAGACTGGGAGTTCAAGATTGCAGCAGTTTTTTATTGGGTGCATGTGGTTAATGCATTGCTGTTTGGTGGGTTGGTGGGTGGGTGGGTNTTTTAGCATCATTCCTTCCAAAGAAATCCCAGGGCTGATCTCCTTCAGAATGGACTGGTTGGATCTCCTTGCAGTCCAAGGGACTCTCAAGAGTCTTCTCCAACACCACAGTTCAAAAGCATCAATTCTTCGGCGCTCAGCCTTCTTCACAGTCCAACTCTCACATCCATACATGACCACAGGAAAAACCATAGCCTTGACTAGACGGACCTTAGTCAGCAAAGTAATGTCTCTGCTTTTGAATATGCTATCTAGGTTGGTCATAACTTTTCTTCTGGTGTCAACTCATGTGGCCTCGGGGCTTTCCTAGCTGCAGTAGCGGCTCCTCCGTGAGACACTTTGCTGTCTCATGTTTTGGGGATTGTAGCCCGAGGAGCTGTCCTAATATTATAGCAACATGTATATACTTCTAAAGTTTCTTTATGCATATATAAGTAAATGAAACATTAAAAAAAAACTTCTCCTGTTTTTATACATACATGCTGCTCTGTACCTTACCTTCCCCCAACAATATATCTCAGAGGTCTTTATCAGTACAAACAGCATCCTCAGTGTTTGTATGGTTGCCCTGTGTTTTATAATATATTTTAATATCTGGGAGGCCAGATTTAGAACATGATAATACCATGATTTTTAAAAAGTCTGCTATTGATAAGCCTTTAGATTGTGTCCAAATTTTTGCTGTTCCAAATGATGTTGCAGTAAAAAGCCTTGTATATATATTAATTTGCATATGCCTAAGTATTCCTATAGGATAAATCCTTGGAAGCATAATTGCTAGGCCAAGGAATATGAAGCTGTGCTGTGCTTATCACTGAGTTGTGTCCGACTCTTTGCGAACCCACAGACTGTAGCCCGCAAGGCTCTTCTGTCCATGGGGACTCTCCAGGCAAGAATACTGGAGTGGGTTTCCATTCCCTTCTCCAAAGGGTCTTCCCGACCCAGAAGGGATCGAACCTAGGCCTCTTGCATTGCATGTGGATTCTCTACTGTCTGATCTACCAGGGAAGCCCATACGAAGCTGTAATTTGATTAATTCAGCAAATAGCCATCTGTAAATGTTGTACCAATCAATACTGATAAGAGTGGTTTTCCTCACAGTTTTGCCAACAGAACGTGTTATCAAATTTTTGGAATTCTGTCAATCTGATAGGTGCAGCATCTCAGTATAATTTTAAAATCTTCTTTATTGGACTAAATTTTCATACATAAAATGGACTCCTTTTAATTGTACCCTTTAAAGAATTTTTTCTGAATAGTTAACATTCTTTTTAAAAAATATTTATTTTATTTATGACTGCACTGGGTCTTCGTTGCTGCACGCAGTCCTTCTCTAATTGTAGCAAACCGGGGCTACTCTCCAGCAGCGGTGCACGGGCTTCTTATTGTGGTGGCCTCTCCTGTTTCGGAGAACCAGCTTTAGGACCTGTGTGCTGAGTATTTGCAGCTCAGGGCCTCCAGTGTTCAGGGTCAGTAGTTGTGGTACCCAGATTTAGTTGTCCTGTGGCATGCGGAATCCTCCCAGACCAGGGATTGAACCTGTGTCCCCTGCACTGGCTGGCAAGCTCTCAATCACTGGACCACCAAGGAAGTCCCTTTTAAAGAGTTCTGACAAATGAATGTATCTCTAAAATCAACACCTCCATCTGATACGTATCTTTGAGTTCTGTAGAAAGTAAGGTCCCCACCCAGGTAGAGGAGGGAAAGATGATGGTGACCTTTACAGATCCTTGTGACCTCAGTCAGCTAAAGCCTGGACTCTGTCAACCTTTGCTCCAATTCTATGTTGAATTCTCCTCTGCTTAAGCTCCTTCATGAATACATCTGTTCCCTTGGCTTAAAGCTTCCCCAATTGTGTTGTTCGGGAGACACTGCTCTGGGAAAGGTCTTTGTACTTTTCTTACTTGTTCCAAGCAACGAATCCTTCTTTCTTCAAATCTTTGGCTTGGTTTTGTCTTTTTTTCTCAACAGCCACCGAGAGGGGAACTTAATTTTTTGGGTAACATCCCAGAGATGGAGATAGTGGTTGGGGAAGCAGGCTACGGCATCACGGCCAGTGATCTCCATGCAGCCAGTAGCCCAAGCCTGAGAGGTGAATGGACTGGACTCGGGATGTGTGATTTTATGGTTCCTTTTCTTCTTTCATTTGAACATTTGATCGTATGCTGTTGTGTGGTGTGAGGCATGGCTCCTATTTAATTATTTTTTCCAGATGACTATCTGGTTTTCCCTACTCCATTTTTTGGATAGTTCATCTTCTCTTCCATCAACTTGAGGGCCTCTTATATCATATACAAAATTCCTATACTTGGGGGCCCATTAAAAATTTTCACTCTGTTCCATTGGTCTGTGTGTTTGAGTTGTTTTAATTATTAAAGTTTTATAGAGACATATTTTAATATCTGGGAGGCCTCATCTCCCATCATTGCTTTTCTTCTTCAGCATTTTCCTAGATATTCTTCTTCATTTTTTCATTTAAACTTTAACCAGCTTGTCTGGTTAAAAAAATTAGTATTTTGTTGTTGTTGTGATTTGTAATAGGTTGTCTTAATTTTATAAATTAAATTTTGGAGAATTTACATTTTTTATTATGAGTCTTCCTATCTAAAAAATGGCATAATATTCCATTGGTTCCAGCCTTCCTTTGTGTCCTTCCATATGTTTTAAAGTCTTGCCCAACTCTTGTTACATTCATTTCTAGTTGCTGGCAGGTAGTAGGATTTTTTGCCTACTTCTTCTTTACTTGAATTTGAAAGAAAAAAAGTTGAATATATAAACTTTTTAATTAAAAGTAGAAATAAATAATCTATAAAAAGAAAAGAAAAGGAGGAAAAAAATGAATATATTTTTAAAAATAAAAGCCCCAAACCAAAGCTGGACTCTGAAGCAGGCTGCGTTCTGGTGGCTAAAAATACTGATGGAGGCTACTCTGCTCCCCTCTCTGTGGTGGGTTTGGTCCTGGGGCTATGGAGTCCTGCTTAGTGCTTAGCCTGGAAGAGAAGGGTGGGGAGAGGGTTGGGGCTTCTGTCCATTCAGCTACTTTGGAGTCTATACTTGCCTGAGGCTAGTCCCCGGCAGAGAATCCACTTCACCCAAACTCCTGGGCTAAACAACCTCTCCTTGCTGAAGAATAAACACACTTGCTTTCTCACTCTTTGAGAAACTTCTCTTTGTTCAGCCAAGCTCAGTTCCACTCATGGGTGGGAAGGCCCAGGTAGGGGCTCACATGAAACTTTGTCCTG
This sequence comes from Aepyceros melampus, assembly GCA_006408695.1. Classification (NCBI taxonomy): domain Eukaryota; kingdom Metazoa; phylum Chordata; class Mammalia; order Artiodactyla; family Bovidae; genus Aepyceros; species Aepyceros melampus. Next base: position 57,535 of record SJXQ01010092.1, on the reverse strand, counting down.
GGGTCCATTTTTAATATCTGTGCAACACTGTGTGAAGTGATAACCTTGCCTGCTGAGTACTAGTCACAAAGAAGCTGCTTTGGCCAGTTCAACGTGTTGAGTGGTGATGGGTGGGGAGATGGCAGGAGGCAGGGAGAAGAAAGCTTGGGAAGCATCCTGAGCTCTGGGGCCACATAGCAAGTCAGCTTTGCTCTACAAGACCTCTGTTCACGTGTCTTCTCTCAACGTCTTCTCCTCTTCAGGCCAAGTGTCATGGTAGAATCAGGGGAAGTCCTCTGACTGTCATGTAAAGTCTCTCACTTAATGTTTTTATGAAATGGAAGTTTCTTCCCATAATTGGCTTACATACATCCTATAGCCAACTTTGTTTTACCTAGTCCATTCTTCATGACAATATTTTAACTTATAAAAATATTTATATATTAAATTTTATTAAAAGATATTTTGGTGAATATTTTTATTTTATAATTTTGTTGCAGGAAGAGGGACCCCCTTCCAGGGCCCTAGAGTGGGCCCTTATCTAACACTCAGACTTCCCTGGTGGTCCGGTGGCTAAGACTGCACTCCCAATACAGGGGCCCTGGTTCAACACCCGGTCAGGGAACTAGATCCCACATGCCACAGCTAAGAGTTCGAAACCACAACCAAGGAACCCAGGTGCCACAACTAAAACCCAGCACAGCCGAATTTTTTAAAAAAGCAAAATTTAAAAACTACCAAACAGAAAATAACACTCAGAAATGAATTGTCTGCTGACAAAGAGAAAGACTTTGTTGGGAAAGAGCACCCAGGCAGAGAGCATCAGGGTAAGGGAATCCAGGAGAACTGCTCTGCCATGTGGCTCACAGCCTCGGTTTCAAGGGGGATGGGATTAGTTTCTGGGTTGTCTCTGGCCAGACATCTAGCTTGGCACATATTTGGTCTGACTCAGGTCAGAACTCAGGTTCCTGGTGACACATGCTTCTCTCAGCCAACATAGACGCCAGTGCAAAGGATTCTAGGAGGGTGATAGGACAATATTATAGGTTGGTGTCTCCTCCTTCCTTTTGGCCCCTCCTGAATTCTGGTTAGTTTTCAGAGGCAGCACCATGTTCCTCCCAGGGACCTTCTGTTGTGAGACAACACATGTGAGTGGTTAGCATTGTTCTTGGCCAAGACAGGCAGTTTTGGTCAATGGTTCCCTAATAACTTACAAGTGTACAAGTGAAAGTCGCTCAGTCATGTCTGATTCTTTGAGACCCCATGCTCTAGAACATGGGATTCTCCAGGCCAGAATACTAGAGTGGGTAGCCATTCCCTTCTCCAGGGGATCTTCCCAACCCAGGGATTGAACCCAGGTCTCTAGCACCAGCGGATTCTTTACCAGCTGGGCTACAGTCTTATCTGAGAAGGATGAGGCAGGAGTCAGATGAAGAGGGGAGGTTCTGGATGCCTTAGGGCTATCTTTGGACAGCTTGTTTTGAATAATGTAACTCTTGGTTCCTCCCTCCCCTGTGCTCATCCCATTTCCCCGCCGCTCCCCCCCTCCCCAACCCCGGGAGCATCAGAACCTTATGCCAGGCCTGGAGAAGACCCACCTACCCCACAGGCTCCCTGAAGCTTTCATTTGATAAACTGCTTTATGTAAAACTCTCAAACTCTCCCCTACACCAGTCATATTATTTCACCTTTTCCTCCTTTCTCTTTCTCTTGGGTTTGGAGAGTCTTTATGAATAGGAGGAAGTACAGTGTATGAGTTAACTAATTAGGGATCTGATTGTGAGGATCCCTGTTCCACCTACATTTGTTCAGCATCTAATCAAATGACTGTTAAAGGAGATGAGTTTATCGTACTTTGCCCCAGGATACCAAACAAACACTCCTGTCTCTCCAAATAATCCTCAAATGAGGAAATGGTTCAGTTAGATTGCCTGTGGCTGCCAGTAATAAAAAACACAGCTCAACTCATTTAAACAATAAGGACATCTACTGTCTGGCATACTCAAGTCCTAGTGTGGGGTCAATGTCAGGGGAGACACCATCCACAGCCTCTGGCTCTGTTTCTCTGTGAGCCTCTTACTTAGACTTCCTGTGGGTGCTGGTTTCATCTTCAGGCTGGTGCCCAAGATGAAGCCTGAAATTCAGCCTCACGGTCAAATAGGAAAATATTCACAGGGGGGACGTGAAGCTAACTTCCAAGAAGCCAGCACTGATTGGCTTAGATTAGGTCATATGTTCTTTTTGGAACCAATCACTTCACGGGAGATGTGGGTGCCTGGAGACTAATTAGACCTGCTCCTAAGTTCAGTTCAGT
>SJXQ01010092.1:0-50721 GCA_006408695.1 Aepyceros melampus | reverse complement strand
CTGAAACTCCAGTACTTTGGCCACCTCACGCGAAGAATTGACTCATTGGAAAAGACCCTGATGCTGGGAGGGACTGGGGGCAGGAGGAGAATGGGACGACCAAGGATGAGATGGCTGGATGGCATCACGGACTCGATGGACCTGAGTCTGAGTGAACTCCGGGAGTTGGTGATGGACAGGGAGGCCTGGCGTGCTGCGATTCATGGGGTCGCAAAGAGTCGGAGACGACTGAGCGACTGAACTGAACTGAACTGAAGGGAACATTTCATGCAAAAATGGGCAGAATAAAGAACAGAAATGGTATGAACCTAACGGAAGCAAAAGATATTGAGAAGAGGTGGCAGGAATATACAGAAGAACTGTACAAAAAAGATCTTCACAACCCAGATAATCATGATGGTGTGATCACTCACCTAGAGCCAGACATTCTGGAATGTGAAGTCAAGTGGGCCTTAGAAAGCATCACTATGAACAAAGCTAGTGGAGGTGATTGAATTCCAATTAAACTCTTTCAAATCCTGAAAGATGATGCTGTTAAAGTACTGCACTCAGTATACCAGCAAATTTGGAAAACTCAGCAGTGGCCACAGGACTGGAAAAGGTCAGTTTTCATTCCAATCCCAAAGAAAGGCAATGCCAAAGAATCAAACTACCGCACAACTGCACTCATCTCATACACTAGTAAAGTAATGCTCAAAATTCTCCAAACTAGGCTTCAACAGTACATGAACCATGAACTTCCAGATGTTCAAGTTGGTTTTAGAAAAGGCAGAGGAACCAGAGATCAAATTACCAGCATCTGTTCAATCATCAAAAAAGCAAGAGTTACAGAAAAACATCTATTTCTGCTTTATCGACTACACCAAAGCCTTTGACTGCGTGGACCACAACAAACTGAAAAATTCTGAAAGAGGTGGGGATACCGGACCACCTGACCTGCCTCCTGAGAAATCTGTATGCAGTGGCTCAGAGGGTAAAGCATCTGCCTGCGATGCGGGAGATCCGGGTTCAATCCCTGGGTTCGGAAGATCCCCTGGAGAAGGAAATTGCAACCAACTCCAGTACTCTTGCCTGGAAAATCCCACAGATGGAGAAGCCTGGTAGGCAACAATCCATGGGGTTGCAAAGAGTCAGACACAACTGAGCAACTTCATTTTCACTTTCAAGAAGCAACAGTTAGAACTGGACATGGAACAACAGACTGGTTCCGAATCGGGAAAGAGGTATGTCAACATGTATCCGGTCACCCTGCTTATTTAACTTCTATTCAGAGTACATCATGAGAAACGCTGGGCTGGAGGAAGCACAAGCTGGAATCAAGACTGATGGGAGAAATATCAATAACCTCAGATATGAAGATGACACCACCCTTATGGCAGAAAGTGAAGAAGAACTAAAGAGCCTCTTGAGGAAAGTGATAGAGAAGAATGAAAAAGTTGGCTTAAAACTCAACATTCAGAAAACTAAGATCATGGCATCTGGTCCCATTACTTCATGTCAGGTAGATGCAGAAACAATGGAAACAGTGGCTATTTTTTTGGGCTCCAAAATCATGCAGATGGTGACTGAGGCCATGAAATTAAAAGATGCTTGCTCCCTGGAAGAAAAGCTATGACCAACCTAGACAACATCTTAAAAAGCAGAGACATTACTTTGCCAACAAAGGTCCATCTAGTCAAGGCTATGGTTTTTCCTGTGGTCATGTATGGATGTGAGAGTTGGACTATAAAGAAACTGAGCGCCAAAGAATTGATGCTTTTGAACTGTGGTGTTGGAGAAGACTCTTGAGAGTCCCTTGGACTGCAAGGAGATTCAACCAGTCCATCCTAAAGGAAATGCATCCTGAATATTCACTGGAAGGACTGATGTTAAAGCTGAAACCCCAGTACTTTGGCCACCTGATGCGAAGAACTGACTCACTGGAAAAGACCCTGATGCGGGGAAAGATTGAAAGTGGGAGAAGAAGGGGACGACAGAGGATGAGATGGATGGATGGCATCACTGACTCAATGAACATGAGTGTGAGCAAGCTCCAGGAGCTGGTGATGGACAGGGAAGCCTGGCCGTGCTGCAGTCCATAGGGTCACAGAGAGCCAGACACTACTGAGCAACTGAACTGAACTAATGAGATTAACAGATATACATTACTAATGTACGAAATAGATAACCAACAAGGACCTACTATATAGAATAAGAAACTAGATTCAGTATCTTATAATTACCTATAATGGAAAATAATCTGAAAAAGGATATGTATTTAACTGAATCACTTGGCTGTATATCTGAAGCTAACATACTGCTAGTCAACTTTAAAAAAAAAAGAAAAAGGAACACTGGTTTAGGAAAACAGGAACTGAATACAAATTAATTTTAAGAGTGCTGAAGTGAAAGTGATCACCACTCTGATAATAATAAACTGTCATCCTTGTGGTCAACATACAACTACTTCAAAAGTTCAGTGTTTATTTATAATAGCTAGGACATGGAAGCAACTTAGATGTCCATCAGCAGATGAATGGATAAGAAAGCTGTGGTACATATACACAATGGAGTATTACTCAGCTAGTAAAAAGAATACATTTGAATCAGTTCTAATGAGGTGGGTGAAACTGAAGCCTATTATACAGAGTGAAGTAAGCCACAAAGAAAAACACCAATACAGTATACTAATGCATATATATGGAGTTTAGAAAGATGGTAACAATAACCCTGTATGCACGACAGCAAAAGAGACACAGATATATAGAAGAGTCTTTGGACTCTGGGAGAGGGAGAGAGTGGGACGATTTGGGAGAATGGCACTGAAACATGTAATATCATATATGAAACAAATCGCCAGTCCAGGTTTGATGCATGATACAGGATGCTTGGGGCTGGTGCACTGGGATGACCCAGAGGGATGGTATGGGGAGGGAGGTGGGTTCAGAATGGGGAACACATGTACACCCTTTGCAGATTCATGATGATGTATGGCAAAACCAATACAATATTGTAAAGTAAGAAAATAAATAAAATCATTAAAAAAAAATTCAGTGTTTACTTCAGCTAGCTCTTGCTCATACAGATGCAGAACTGTGACAAATAACAGACAATTTACGCACTGCATGCATCCCCACCTTGATTTGCTATGACTTCACTCATTCCACTGCCTGTGACTGTTTGTAGGAAAGCAAAGTAACTCCTCCGCAACATCTGCTTCTCTAAAGCAGCAGATTGGTCGTTTTCTTCTGCTGGTCGGAGCAAAACTTCAAAAATTGCATGAAGAAGAGGCATGAACATTTGTTGTAAAAATGGGGATACCTGTATCTGAAGAGACGAAACAACTATTACTATCTGAGAAATAAGAAAATTACTAATTTAAAATTTAGGAAAAACACGTTTTACATAAAGCCTTTTTCCAGTTTCTATATTTAGGATACATATTTATATAATTCAGCTAGCAAATATCAATATTAAGACAAAAATCTACATAGCATATACAGTATTGAAAGCCTCAAAAATCATCAAGTTCAAACCATTTCCTACAATTCAAGATTCAGGTTCAAGTAACATGGAATCAAACATATTCCACAATCAAACACTGTCATGGAATACTGTCAAATTTAAATTCTCAATAAATGAATTCTACTGCTAAATTAGGGCTTCCTTGATAGCTCAGTTGGTAAAGAATCCACCTGCAATGCAGGAGACACTGGTTTGATTCCTAGGTCGGGAAGATCTGCTGGAGAAGGGATACGCTATCCACTCCAGTATTCTTGGGCTTCTCTTTTGGGGGCTCGCTGGTAAGAATCCGCCTGCAATGAGCAAGACCTGGGTTCTCTCCCTGGGTTGGGAAGATCCCCTGGAGAAGGGAAAGGCTACCCACTCCAATATTCTGGCCTAGAGAATTCCATGGGTAGCAAAGAGTCAGACACAACTGAGTGACTTTCACTTTCACTGCTAAATTAAAAATGAATTTATATGACTGAACTCTGTGAAGGCTTTACATGGCCTTAAGCAAATACCTTAACTTCTCAGTTAAGTGTCTCAGTAAACTTCTCAGTTAAGTGTCTCAGTTTCTTCATCTATAAAAGAACAATACTTAACTTCCAGGGTTGTTACAAAATTCAAATGAATATATAAGAAAATGCTCAGGAAAGATTTTGAACATAGAAAACACTATGTTAAGTGTTAGCCAGTTTCATTAGCCAGCTTATGCTTTGCTTAAATGTCCTTGTACATAAAACTGACACTGAATTACTTTTAAACTACTTAGATACCCAAATTATAGTGCTTGTTATTAACTTTTCCGTTAGACTTTTAGTATCCAATGCTGTTTCATTTGCTTTTCTAAAACACCAAACTAACAGTTTTCTTCTGCTGCATAGAACAGAAAAGCTTTATTCTTATTAAATATCTATCAATCAGGCCCTGAGTGTCAGGGAGCATTGTAGACATTGGGACAATAAAAATACATATGATCCATGCCCTCAGATAGCTCATACTTAAAAAAAAAAAAAGTCAAATGCTAAAATATATCTAAAGAGAAATACAAAAGTCAGCAGATCTTAAAGTCAGGAAATTCTCTGACCTCTGAAGGTGTATGGTACCTTAAATTTGGCTGTAATCTGGTTGATAAGAGGAATGAATTCCTGGAGGTCTTTTGCTTCACAATCTTTGAGCATGTGTTCTGAAGCAGATGGAATGAAGGGAAGGACTTCTTCCTCCAGGCAAATAATCATTCGATGAAGGAAAGTGCGGACTCCACTCCTGAGAATATCCTTTTGTAAGGGACAACTGAGAGCTGGCAAGAACGTCTGTAACAGTCCAGGTAAACTTCGGAACAGCCACATTGCTTCACAGTCTGCTTGTTGCTGAAAGCTTTGCTGGTTCGACTACATAAACAATGATCAGGTAACTGGTTTTAAGTTTATTCTTCAAGTGGTTTATGAAGTAATAAACAACACTGCACAACAAATTATAAAACTGACAAAACAAAGCAGCCAATTCTTTATTTTCCATGTCACAGTTATGTCCACTTTTAGCTAATGGTTGCTTCCAGTTACCATTCCAGAAAGGGCCCAAGTTAAATCAATGAAATGTAATTGATACAATCTCTCAAATGTGAGCCCACCTAAATATTTTGCTAAAATTCTGCTGACAATATATGCAGTAAAGAGAAAAGAAAAATCTATTTACTATGAATAGGCTATACTATACAAACTGTAAACCACCAATTTATATTAGAAAACAATCTTAGAATTGAGTTATTTATACAATTTCTCTAACATAAACTTTTGCATGGACATCTGTAGAGCAATTTCTCTAAGTGCTTCTAATTAAAAATCACTGTAACTTTCATACTGTTATTCTTTATCAATAAAGAAGTATGTGTAGAGAGAGAAACAACAGCGTGGGTGGTTGGGACACAATGCAACAACTAATAAGCAGCCTCAGCACCTTCTCTTTAAGATTCCATAACAGATCCCCTGATGTCATTGGTATATATACTTAAGTGAATCTCCTTAAATACATTACCAACTGAAACCAGAGAAATCAAAGAAGTTAAGGACTTAGAAAGATGTCAAGTCAGAAATGCAGAATGTTATGAGATCTATTCCCTTCTTCAGCTAATCTCCTAATTTAATGAATTTAGAAAAGAAATGTTTACACAATTCTCCGGACAATCCAGTTTTGGAAACATGACACACATGACCAGTTCTAGAAAAATCTAAGTAAATGATTCTGTATATATTGAGAAAATCACTTCGCCAATTTAAATGCCAATCTTCACCAATCACACTCACCTAGCAAATCCAACAGCATGGTTGAGACAGTCTGCTGAGATGCCTGTCTTTCTTCGTCCTGTGCCAGCATCAATTTTTCTAACAGAATTTTAAACTTTTCCATGAGTGGAGTCAACAGATTCCTCATTAATGCCTGCTTCCGCTCTGCTGGATACTCACTATTAACAATTAGCACTCCAGCTGTCTCATAGATAAATAATTGATCATCGCTGCTCAACAAAGACTGGTAACCATTCTCCTAAAATGAAATTTAGTCTTATTTAAGTTTTAATTTGTTCAGTTCCCCCCATTTAAAAGTAAAAGAGGGACAGAAGATGTAATCTATCACATCAACTCATTAATAAAAAGAAGATTGAGTACTTGTAAATAAACTGAATTAGAGGTCAAAAGATGAGGGGTCTATTGAGACGACTTCATAAATGGTCATGTAATGTAATAATCAAGTTTTCTAACTTGTTTTACTTTTATAAAATTTATCTGTTATTAGGAGGCTAAAAGTCAGTAATACAAAGTGCTTTGAAGGTTAAGACAAAGGCCACACAGATTAATATTTTCAAGTGTTTAAGATTTAAGTAACAACAGACGCCACATAATAAACACATACACGAGTTGTTACTTTTGCACATTTGAAAATAAGACTGCAAATAAAAAGATCTTATTTAACTGTAAGCAAACATCCATTGACCCATTTTATTACTAAGTTTTGTTATTTTTCACATTTACGCAATCTGAGAGGCCGGGGGAAGGGGAAAATATCAGAGGCCCTTCTACGTCTAATACCAAAACTTCCTGTTAAGAAATTATTTACAAGCCTAGTCTTAAAACAGATAAATTGTGTGGTGGCCTTATTTTATATATATATATATATAAATATACATATATATATATCAGTATATGTATATATGTATGTGTGTGTGTAAGAATCTTGTATCTTTTAAAAGAGAACGTCCTTATTTAGAAGTAACTAAAACACTTATTAAATAACACTAGGACCAATCACGGCTCTAGGAATTGAGATCACAAAGGTAAAGTTGCTAGATAAATACACGGTATGTATACCCTACTAAGCAGTCAACATTCAGTAAAAGCACTGTGAATCAAGTCTTTTTACACACTAAAACAAGGTTACAGGTGTAGTACAAGTTCTTGTTTCTATGTGCAATAAGAAAAACAAAAAATTTCCAATATCCATAAATATGGCATGGCTAAATATGGCTCTATATAAGTCTTTTAATATAGATTTCTTTAGTATGTAGGCAAATTTAACCTTATAATTCACTAGTAACCTTTCATGCAATGAAATTAAATAACCCATATACTCTAAATACTGATACTTATTTTAAAAAACAAAATAGTGTAGCAAAACGAATACAGTATTGTAAAGCAAAACAAACTAACAAAATAAAAAATAATTAAAAAAAAAACAAAATATTTTATGTTTAACATTTTTCAAGTGTGGCTCCATTAATAACTCACCAAAATGAAAAAAAAGTCATTGTCAGTAGTTTGCTGACATTGCCAGTATTTTATACAAAAACAGATATCAGTCAAAATGTGCTTACAAGGTGTCTTTTAAAGATTATTTAAATCTTTCTAGTGAAATAAATAACCGAGATATTCAGATCAAGCAGTGTTTAAATTCTTTTTACCTCAAGCCAGAAGTTTAACAATAAAATTTCAGTCTACTAGTAGAAGTCACTGAGAATGGCTCATGTGACCACAGTACTAAACAGAGAATAATTCTGAAACTGAATATTTCTTCTCCAAAAAATACTTCACTGGCATTTAATAGTACAGAGAGCAGACCATATCTCACATTGCTATAATCTATCAGTCAAATTTTGATTCCCTTCTATTTCTTTTTTCCCCCCTCTATTTCTAATACTGTTTATTTACTATATCTCAACAGAGTTTTAGTAAATAGATCTAAGTCGTACATGCCCCCCACCCCAATTTTCATTTAGAAAGAAAGATACTTACAGGTGGAGAAAGCTCTAATAAATCTTGTATTCTATTCAGAATATCCTCAATGAAAGGATTCATTTGTTTACTGAATAAAGGCAAAAAAGAAAACCACAATACATAAATAATCGTGCTTGGAGAAATGCTGAAATATCAAATTCCTCTTTAAGGCAGAACTAAAAAAACCGTTCAGTTCTAAGGTCACCATTCAGACTAGCTATGATTTTTTTAAATTACAATATTATAACCTAAGAAAAAGTAGTTTTCATACCTAAAAAAATGGTACTAGTAAAGAATAACATGACAGATTAAGTTAAAAACGTATTTCCAAGGAATATCATCTTTAGAATTTCAAAGAAACCATATAGTTTTATCTATAGCAATAAAACTGTGAAATAACTAATACCATTAGTAATGACAAGTGTTACATATAAAAATATTCAAACAAATCATTTTAATAATGAACAAAGTACCTGGCTAAAGAGTAAGAAAAGAAATCTTAGCACAATACAAAAAGGAACATTTTTTTAAAAAGCCTAAGAACAGAAAGAACTAAATCTACCATAGGCTCATCTTACTTGACAATCTTAAAAATAAGAATTAAACATAACAGCCAAAATGTTTTACTTACTTGAGAGATTTAACAAATCTAGAAAATAGGTAAGCGGTTCTGCTCCGGACTTTAGCACTAGAGTGCCGCAGACCCCTGTGATCTAAGAAAGCCATCTAGAGAAACAGAGACACTTTTACTATTTCTGTACTTATTTAACGTCTTTTATTGCTAACATCATGACATGTTTTTGTTCACATCGAATTTTACTTTTTCGCTCTGCAAGAGAGGAACCAGGTACATATAAGTAAGCCTACACTACACACAAATAGGTCTTTGAATATGTGTTTTAAATAACTGACTAGACACAAACTCCATTTTAAAGAAATGGAGGAGTTTTAGCATGTTCAGGAGTTTTTGAGAGCTCTGGAAAAAAGTGATAAAGGAAAGATAGAATACTATCTGTTCATTAGCTGAAACACATGCAAAATAACAAAAGCTGAGAGTGAAGTGTATACTTACTAGTACACATGGAATGTGCTGAGGTTCAACTGTGAAAAACTTTTCGTATCTAACAACAGTTTCGAAGACTCCAACGTCACAGATGTGTGCTGATAGGAACTAACTCCTGACGTTACCAGCTAGAGCAGGAAAAAGTTAAGAAATCTATCTTCATTTACTGCAACATCAAAATGCCTGTAATAATGTATATTAAACTCTAACAATTAAGAGACTCATATTAGCTTATAAGAAAACAGAAAATTAGGTTCAGAATAAGTTGTCTTTAGTATACTTACAGTTCGCATCATATCCTGCAAAGCACTAGCTTTTGAAACATCACCTGAGAAGTGAGCACCATGAGATACTGGAAGAGCTTCTGCCAACATATACAGCAATCTTATTGCCACTTCAACTTCCATAAACCGTGTAGTCTGCCAATTCCTACCAAGGTATAACACATCACTGAGATCGGAATACAAACTTTCTATACAACTAGTGATGCACCAGATAAAAAGACACCAACAAAATCCTCTTTAATTACTAAAAAGTCACAGCAATTGTTAATTCTGCCAGGGAACATAATTCATATCACGGGAAGTATAAATAACCAATGTAATCCATTTTATTGTTTATGTTCCGAAGAGCAGCATTTCCCCTCAAGGATCAAGATAAATCAAGGAGTCAAGTGCATTGTTTCGGAGATACACGTAAGATCTTAGTACGTAACATAAACAAGTCATGTGAATCACTTATGGTAGGCCACCATCAGGGAGAAGAGGAAAGAGGTGACTTGTTAGAAACAGATGAACAAACTTACTGCAGTGTAGAACTGAACACTCTGCGAACAGAAGCCAGCAGTAACTCTGGTGAAACTTGAGCAAGCCTGTCCAACAATAACTTCAGTTGTTTTCTATATTCTACAAACATGGCTTCATCTTCACCCTATAGTATTTTAAAAATTCCATTAAGAAACTTAGAAGACCTTAAGACACATAAAATGGTGAGTTCTCATTAGTTCTTTATATTTACAAATTTAATACACTTTTATCTTTTCATAAATATTTATTTATGTAGGAAAACACAGTAGTCTTTGCCCTTCTACTCACAAATATTATTTCCCAGCCCTAGATCATGAAAGCCAAGAGCCAGAAACAGCACAGGGAGGAGGTTAAAAACAAGAGTCATTATAACAGAAGAGAGTGACTGAGAGATGATTAGGCAAACACCATTTAATGGAAGGCTTCAGAAAACAAAAGCTAAAGTTTAACCCACAATAGGTTCACATAGGGCTTTATGAGAACCTTAGCACCTTATATATACTCTTTGTATCTTACTGTCCACTGTAAGAACTGTAATAATATCACATGATTAAAGATACTATATGTAATGAACCTGGCACTTTGCAAGTGCATGGTGTGTTGGTGATCATCACCAGTATCCTCGTGTAGTCCAAAGTTTCTGAATGTCTAAAGTGGGTAACAGAACACGTTAGCACATAGCTAGACAGTACATGCCATTACTGAGTTGCCAGAAAGCACTCATGACACTTGTGACTGAAGGAAAGCTGACTCATGACAACCCTGGAGAGGACTTTAACCAGAACAAGTCCAGAGAGAGTGAAGTGCCTCATTCCCATCCTCCCGTAGACAATTACAATCTGAGGTCGACCAATTGGGCCTCAATTCTTCTCTTATTAAATATAAAGTGAAATATGATCACAAACAATACTGTCAATGTTTTACAAAGTTCAGTGCTACAAAGTATCCTTAAAAAGGTCATTTTAAAGAATTAGAGGACAAAATACAAAAACATGAAGAATTATGAAGTTTCCATTAATCTAAGAAGTCGTCAGTATAAACAAGACTAATTTTTAAACACTTCTTGTTTTAAAGGACTCTAAGACACTCAAAACTTGGAATAGTAATCTGATGTGGGTACATAATAAAATTAAAACTGTTTTCTCCTCAATCCAAAATTCTTACCTCATTTTCAAAGTTATATTCTTCATCATAGGTTAATTTTTTCATAACGGCCAACATGATTGCCTAAAATTAAGAATAAAGTATCTTTTGTCAGTCTCCTCTAATTTCATGTAATTTGAAATTAGGCTGTATTTCAAGGCAGATACAAAGTTACTATTGGTTTAAAATAAGCAAAAAGAAGTCAGTTACCTCTACATTAGCTTTTTGTTGATCTGAAAGCACTGTAAGCTGTTGAAAAGAAAGCAATATCACTTATTAGGTTTCCTAAAGTAATACTTGCTTATCAAGATATTTTTCTAATCAGTATCTTTTCAAACATGCACACAGCTTTTCTGGAGGGCAGTTTGATAGTACCTTTTTATATGTGAAATGTACCTAATCTAAAATCTATCAGTTTCACTTCTAGTAAGTAACTTGGCATACAGGCAAAAACATGTAGATAAACGATTTTTAAAGATACTTATAAATGTATTCAGCAAAGAAGCAGATTACAGAATAGCAAAGTGTGATCTCACCTTGTTTTTAATTAAGTTAGGTCATAAAAGCCTAGAAATCCACTATGAGATACAGTGGGATTACCAATAGTGATTTTAACTTTCTTCATACCTTTTCACATTGCCTAAAATTTCTTAAAGTATGCATGCAGAAACATGTTATAACAGAAGCTAAACTCAGTTTGGAAAAATATTATCTTAAGCTTGACTCAATTCAACTAAATCAATGTAAATAAAGTAGGCATAGCTCTTACCTAACGTCATAGTGAAAAGTTATTAATTCTTTAAAAGGCTGCTGCTGCTACTAAGTCACTTCAGTCGTGTCCGACTCTGTGTGACCCCATAGACGGCAGCCCACCAGGCTCCCCCGTCCCTGGGATTCTCCAGGCAAGAACACTGGAGTGGGTTGCCAGTTCCTTCTCCAATGCATGAAAGTGAAAAGTGAAAGAGAAGTCGCTTAGTCGTGTCCGACCCTCAGCGACCCCATAGACTGCAGCCTTCCAGGCTCCTCCATCCATGGGATTTTCCAGGCAAGAGTACTGGAGTGGGGTGCCATTGCCTTCTCCGTTTAATATGTATAATATATGAGATTCATATCTGCTACCTTTTAAGTTCTATTATTGGCAGCAACTCTCTAGGGGGAAATTTTTAATTATAAAAAAACTTTATAAGAAATGATCATATGTAATTAAAATAATATCTTTAACAAAATTTCTACTGTATTTAAAAACAAACACAGGGGACTTCTCTGGCAGTCCAGTTAAGAGTCTAGGCAGGGGGTACAGGTTCAGTCCCCCAGTCAGGGAACTAAGATGCCACATGATATAAGGCCAAAAAGAAATAAACACAGATTAAAAATAAAAGAAACAACCTAAACCTATAACTAATTCTGAAGCTTTTTAGTCTAGTGAATTTTAGAACCTGGCCATTTATGTTTTCCAGCTAAGAAGTATAAAGGAAAGAAAAAAGATGAAAATATATTCATAATTAACAGTAAATATCATTAGAGTAGATAATTGAGTATCTTATTTTCATTTTCCTGTATTTCCCAATTCTCTATGGCTTTTCTATATTATCTACAACAAAGACTAACATAAGGACTTACCTGTTTCAAAATATGAAGATAATCGTAACAAAATCCAATAATGTTAGAAGAGATGTCATCATCCTCATGAATTAGGAGCTGCAACATCAGCGCCACCTTTGTTTCAATAGCTTGCAGTGCCTCCTGAGCATTCTTGATATCCCCATTTTTAATTAATTTAGTCCAGCTAACTATCAATGACTGTCCCATTCCATTGACCAGTTTAGAAAATCTGGCCAGAAAGTCAACATCTTCTTCCTACAAACATACAGATCTCAATTTGAAACCAACTGCCTGAGAGGAAAAACTCTAAATTTTAGAATGGATCAAGTGCCAATTATAGGAGTCAATTTTAAACTAACATTAGACATTAACAATACTACCATTTTGACTGGGAAGTTTTAAGAGTCTGAATTCTTCTACTGTTATTATCCACTAACTTTCAAAATAACTATCTTTAATGATTACAGTAATGTAGACATTGTTAAATTATAAAAGTTTTAAAAAAGAGATCTGTGGTTTCAAAACCTTCTCTGTAAATTGATGAATTTAGTAAATACCTTCTAATAAAGTTAATGCTACCATATTATGCTTTGTGCAACAATTTACAACAGTCTTTCTGACACTATTTAATTTGAACCTCAACTACATCACAGCGATAAAACTGCTATTAAAATAACTGCCTAAAGTTGATCAGCATTAGTGTTAGAACTCAGAATCAGGTTAATTTTCATTAATTATCCTTATGATGTTCTCCTACAGAAAAATTTTTTAGCTTCACCATTTTAAGTTTTTTAATAAAACAATTATTAACAGTGTAACTGTCTACACTTTGTTAGGAAAATACCAGAAGTGTACTCCTGATATATCAACAATACAAAGACTTCTTAGTAATTCTTTATCACTGTCACAGGTAAAATTAAAAGTAAAAACCTTCAAATTCAGTTTCTAAATTATTAATTTACCACACTCACTTGAGCCCTAATTCTGCTGAGGCTAAACTCTAATAGCTCAAATGAATATAATGAAAATATAACATTTATAATGGAGTCTAAATTAGGTCAAAATGCACTGCCATGCTTCTTAAAGTGTGGTCCATGAAGAGCAGTATCACAGCATCACCTGAGAGGCTTTAGAAAGCACAAAAGTAAGCACTATCCTAGATCTTCAAGTTTAAGTCTGATATCCATGGTCAAGGAAAATGTTACACATGACGTTACGGCTTTCTGGACAGTGTTTCACTATTATAAGCTCAAGGAAGTTTCTAACACTTAAAAACAAAAATAAAGAAAAAGGAAAGTATATTTAAATTGTTCCAACAATTTTCAAAACCTTATACATAAATTTACTGACCCGGTCAATGCTGAAAAACCCAGCAGACTGTAATACTTGACACAAAGATTCTACCAGTTTCATTTTATCAACAGGATCCATTCCTTTATTTACAATTTCAAATAAACAATCACAGGCTTCTTCCCGTAGAACTTCTATTGACATATGACCTAGCAGCATATTTATAAACCTGGCAATGGAAAAACAAAAATTCTTACAATAAATTCATGAGCTTATACACTGTATTCTGCAGGTCTATGTTCTTAAAATATAGATTTACTTACCTATCATTGGCTATAAGGGATAATCTATCCAAGAGACATAAGCCCCAACTACTTCAAGGCACTGGCATGTCACTTCTGAATTGGTATACTGATAATTTTGTAGGATTTGGTACCATGATTCCACCAAGTTTGGAATGCACTGTTCCCTCATGGTATCCTTTATGAGAGTATTCCTACGAGCCTCCTAAAAATATATATATATATCATATATACAATCAGATTACCTCCCAAGATAATGTTTGATATCTGTATAATAGTTGTACACAGTATTTCCTCAACACTACATTTCCCGACTTGTTAACACATTTCCTGCCAGTATTTTCTATTTATCTACTCTAAAATCATAACCTGTGATTCTAATTCTTCCTTCCATTTTACTTACACATAACTTATTAAACACAAACTATAAAAAAACACTGCTTAGAAATTTGAACCATGTGATAAAAGTTATTTCTCAGTATTATACAAACATACTTAAAACTATTTAAGAGAACAGCAATAATGTAAACAATACTCTTTATAAATGTCATATTTAACACACAATAACCTTAAATCGTCAGACACATTTGAATTAAGCTATTTCCATTGTGTTCTTTAAGAAAAAGGAGAAAGTTATATTGGGTAATAAAGAAACAGAGAACGACTAAGGTCATGGCCTATGTGACTAACTGAGAATCCAGCAGAATCCAGCACTGGTACCTAGCAAGGTTTTTTCCTCAGTCAGCAACTATAAAGTAACAGCAAACATAGGCAACATTTCTCGACAAATTCATAGGAAAAAAATCAATTTATTTCACTAGAGGAAGTTCCTGTCTGGTTAAAAAAAAAAAAAAAAGATAAATGCTCTAATTTCACCCTATACCTGGGGAAAAACCCCAATTTAAGTTCCTTTGTAAAAAAAAAATTCAAAATGTTGAGCAAATTTGTAAGTATTCCTAATAAACTTTTATCAAAAACAAATAAATTCCTTCTTGATCCCTTCATTATGTACCCATTATCTCCTGCAATATCTAAATTAAAAACTTATTAAGATGTTACTTGCCTCGAGGTGTGAACCACATCACGATCCACCAACTCTGAATCAATAGCCATGAGAATTCGGAGGTACAAATCTACTCCCCTTGGATTTAGGTCCACTACTGAGAGAATGTCAAAAAAAAACTTGGGCCATTTAGTGAGATATTCTGTAACAAAAAGCAAGGCGAAGACTTGGGCAGCTTTATTTCGTATGAAGGTCTTCTCTGGTTGGGGATTCAGCATCTGACAGAGATACAGTTCATAAAATTAAATGTAAATGAAAAAGATTCAAACATCGTTCTCCTATTTATCATTAACAGGCAAAATCCCACTAAACTGCACCATGGTCTACAACAGCTGTGCAGCAAATATGCTTGAGAATTACCAAAGCATTAAAGTTTCATTGGCAGTTTTAGCAGTTCCTATAACCTTTTCTAAGAAGAAAGCAAATTCAATGGTTTTTCTTCCAGCTGCTTGCTCTCTAAGATAAATAAATATTCTAGCTATACAACTGTTTTAATATGTTAAGATTAGCTAATATTAACAAAAAATAAAATACTGTGAATAAAGAACTCTATTGGCTCCTTTAAAAAGGACTCTTTGTGAAGACTCTGTTCCAGGAGGGCTCACCTTAAGTGTGAAAATTGACTTTTGTCTAGTAGTTAAAATGACATTTTAAAACCAAAAGTTTCCACCATGTGTCATGGAAAGAATGACAGCTTCTATTACTGATATAATTTTAAGTTACTGCCAAGTTTTTATCACTCGTAATCTTCAAAGCCAGCACTTTCTAAAAGAGCTACATGATCAAATGGAGGATAAATGAGTGACATTTTTGAGGTGAAGTTGCAAATTCTTCCAAAAATAAAAACTGAAATATCTGGCAATTTGAGGTATTAAATGTAAAAGCCACTATTTTACCTGAGCTTGAAGCCAAGATACGAGCGTCTCCCTAATTAGTTGTTGTTGAACAGTAGTTAGTTCTGAATATCTGTTCAAAATACAGAATAAAAACAATAATGGTAATATTTAGTGTATGTGGTTTTTAAAAGTAATGGCCTCTTATATTTGAAACAGAGAATTTGTATAGCAATTACCTAAAATTCCCTATGATAAATTGGTAATAATTCTCATTGCCACTTTAAAGACAGGGGTGGGAGTGGCTGGAGGGGTATCAATATTGATCTTAGTTTTATCTGTGGTCCAGTTTATGCTAAAACAAAATGGCAGCTACACAATTTTTCAAATGAAAATAATGGTCTCAGGTCTGTGATTTACAGAATAAATCAGGAGGCAAACTAAGGATCCCTGGGGCAGCAATTCATTGTTTCTGCTTAAATTAGGCAGGGGTTTTTGGAAAAGAACACTCCAGTGTTCTTGCCTGGGAAATCCCGTGGACAGAGGAGCCTGGCGGGCTACAGTCCATGCTGTCACAAACAGCTGGACATGACTGAGCGATTAAACAAGGCAGGGGTTCTAAATGCAAGTGCCCATACTGCCACTCAACTTCAACAGAGTGTGGGCATGCAGTGATACAGGCGTGGTGTTGTCATATCTTTTCATTCTCTCCTAGAGAAACTGGAATTTAACTTTTTCCTGTGTACTGACTGGATTCTTTTATGTAGCCAATGAATTCGGTATTTTTAAAACACCTTGGGATAAATCAAGACATATCTCAAAGCTGGATATGACACATAATGTCAATTACAGCCTATGTTATGATGTCCCCAAAGAGGGAAAAACTAATTTCAAAAATAGCCTCTCCCCACAAATCTCAGTGAGAAAAGCCGTACTTGTATTTAACTTGATGTTCCAGTACTTGAAAGCAGAAAAACTTAATATGATCATCACTGAAAAAGAAAAAAAAAAGGAAAATTAGATAAGGAGAACATGAATTGGGGAAAACAAATCAAAGGTAAATAGCAATGAATAACTCAGCTGAAAGTTTCTCAAACCAGACCTTTGGCTTATTGCTCTCAAGTGTCACATTCACATCCATTTGGAAGCTAAGAGAACTTTATATAATATTCAATGGAAATCTGACAAACAGAATAATCCCAAATTAAGATTCATTTAAGTACATACAGTGCTTTGCAAATAGAGAGCATTCCCCCCAATTCAAGATGTTAGGATTCCCAAAGCAATTCTACATTTTATAACAGAAAGGACAGATGTAAAATGACAAAAGGCAGAACAGCCAGAGACTGAGTCAGTTCAGAGATGGCCAAAGGTCATACTTAAACATAAAAGTTCTACTGCAGCAAAATCCAAAGCAAGACAAGTCTCCTAGACTGGCAGGCCAGCCCCGAAATTCATATAGAAAACCAGGTTACAAATACATTGCCTTAGGGATTCCCTGGTGGTCCAGTGGATAGGAGTCTACACTTCCACTATATGGGGTATGGGTTTAGTCCCTGGTTGGGAAATTAAGATCCTGCATACTGCATGGCGAGGCCATTAAAAAAAAACAACGAAAGAAAGTAAAAACAAATATATGACCTTAAAAAGGGTGGGGGTAATAAAAATCAATGTCTACCCACTGTCCACTTCTAACTGTCTCCCTAGGAGTGGCAACAGAGACGCAGTGAGCTAGCTACAAGCTCTGACCAAGTCCCTTTAATGAACAACAATGTTCTTTTTAGACAGCTGGTTTGAGTCAGGCATAGTCAAGGAACAATTTTTCATATACAAAGCTAACTATAGTCAATGTAAGAATGGAGGCATTGTCTTTATTCTGACTACATCCCTTAACCCCTCCACCAAAAAAAATTCACACTTAAGAAAATAAAACCTAATTTTTTAAAGTTTTTTTTTAAAGTTACATTTAATTAGCATCTTTTCTAAGACCTTAGGATTTCTATTCTTATCATGGATTGCACTGAAGCTTTAATTACATAAGACTGAAATTTTTCACTCAAAATATAAACTACTACAGGGAGCCCTTAATTAAAAGCCAGCCCTCATTTACTCTAAGACATATAGATGTTCTTCAAAATTAACTGTCACTAAACTGGAACACTTGCTTTCAGCTGTAAAATGCAGTGACTGATACTTCCAGCATGCAAGAAACCTAGGCAGGAATTCTCACTGACCCTATAAACTTATTTCTACTCCTACTAGTAGAGTTGTTGTTTACAACTAGTCAGTGTGCCTCCCCCAGTCTCCCTAGGTGCACTGTACTTCTTTTATATTTAAGTAACTTAATTAACTACTATATAAAATAATGCAGTGAGTATGATGAGTTTCTATTTTCATGAAAATTAAGTTGAATGCTTTAGAAAGAGTTCACAGAAAGTCACACTGCATGGGAGAAAAAAATCTTGTACATGTGTATTGTGGGCCAGATAACCAGAAGACTTGGAGATGTGGTAACAAATAAATAAAAGGTTTAGAAAGCCACATTCACTGTTCTTCAATCCACTACAGGGACCCAAAGCAGAAATTGGAGAGGATCAATTATGGGGGCAACCAATATTTTCAACATTAAGAATCAAAAGTGATTGTGGCACATACACAAAGAAAAATTGTTGGTCCAGCATCAAAAGATTAGTAACTGAATGTTTATGCACTTAAATTGAAAATTAAGATAGATAATTTCTGATTACCTTCTTTGCCAAGTTTTTAGAAAATCAACCATCCCTCCTCATCGTAAGAAAATCAACCATCCCTCCTCATCGTAAGAAAATACAGAAATTTCTACTGTACTATATGCCAGCTGGAATCTACTGTCAGGAACTCAGAATAAGGCAAAGAAAGGATAGTTTTAATGAAAAGTGAATTCAGAATTGGCCAAAATTTTTAGTTTACTATTTTTCTCGTTCTATATGGAAAAGTTTTTTAAAACTAAGTCATAAAATGTTTTTATGAAAGCCTTTTTCAAACAGATAAATAAAACAATCCTGCCAAGTTCATAAAAATTTAAAGTCTTCTACAAGTTATGCAAATTTTGCTTTAATTACCTGTATGTCCTCTGAGCCAGAGCTTCTGCACACACCTGCCAGGCATCTGGGGAAATCTTTAACTGTTCAAAATAGGCCAAGGCCTGTGTAATTGCAAAGCAGAATATGCATTTGGAACAGTCAGTCTCAATTCTCTGCCAAAACTCAACAAAGTTTATGAGAGTAGCAAACCGACTATAGTGACTAAAAAAAACCAGCTAAACATTGAATTCAGGCTTGAGTAGGTGCAACTGAATGATTATTCGTAGGAAAAAGGTTAAGTAAAAAACAAATTCCATTGGTTGGATACTTCTAACTTGTTTCCTTATGGGAAAGGAGACAACACAAAAATGCCCTGCAGATCTCACTGGGTTATTAGAAGAATCAAGAGAAAACATTCCAGTGCTGTGTCAAGTGCTATACTCCTGAGGTACATGAAATTATAAAATGGGATATAAAGAATACTTTTCCTATTTAATAGCAAACATGCTATTACAGAAGTGACTACATATAAAGGATGAAACATATTCTGTGTTATCATTTGATCTACCATTTAACAGAAAAAGAGAATTATTTCCATTTTTCAACTGCATCAGTAAGTTTCCTAAATGGTGAGATTAAAATCAGAGTTCAACTGCTTGATATGAATTTTAGGGAAGTACCAAATAACTGAAAAAGTCAAAGCTTTAGGAAATGCGTTTCTCATCCCTGTATTCATGAATTCTGGGTCTTGTTACAGGAGCTAGTGTCCTCCAGAACAGATGCAGCACCAAGTCCATAGCCTATCTACCACTGATGGGAAAACAGGGGTGACATACTCTTCCACTTGTATGCTGCAATGGAGATCAATGACAGATGCCAGTTTCACATATGACAACACACAGTAATCTCAGTAACTTGCAAAAAATATCTCAGTCCAGAAAATAACACATAATCTCTAGAAACACTGCTAAATGAGTCTGAAGCAATTAAGCACATACCTTGAAATGAGCTGAGAATCTAATTTCAATTAGCCAATATATTTTTTTTTAAATGTGGTTTGTGCCTCATCAGTGTTGTGAAAACAATTTTATCAGTCTTGATCAGCAATTTAAAAAATGAAACAGAATAGAGATATTAGAGTGCACTGCACCTAGCAGGAATAACTATTATTTTGTATGACTTGTTTTACTTACGTGTGTACATGTCATATATTCATGTTGTATATATATACATGTACATATACTGGGTCATGATATAAAATTATTTTTTCCTTTGGGTGAGAGGTTAAAAAAATAAGTTAGAGTCCTTGAGCCACAATGAAAGATCTCACACAACTCAACAAAAGATTCTGCTTGCCAGAACTTAGACCCAAGGCAGCCAAATAAATGAATAAATATTCCTTTTTATGAATAGACATATATTTTAAAACCTGCAATAATAATGGAAAGCTACTGAAATGGCAACCCACTCCAGTATCCTTGCCTGGAAAACTCCATGAATCATGGAGCCTGGCATGTTATGGTCCATGAGGCTGCAAAGAGTTGGACATGACTGAGTGATTGATGCATGTATAGTTAGGTGATGGTTTCCTGTGTTACACAATTGTATGCATGAGGAAATGAGTTTTTGTATGTTGTCTCAATGGCTGTTCCCACTGAGAAAGGACCAGGTAAAAGAAGTGAGTAGATGAAGATCACCAAATACTATCGTTAAGTGTAAATAATGGCTGTCTTTAGAATTAAGAATATAGGAGCTCAAGCGGCAGAAAAAAATCCAGTTCAGGTGTCTAACAATACTTATTCCATAAAACCTCGAGTTCCCTTTAGGAGTATCTCAGGGGCCAGGGCGGAGACAAGTCTGAAGTCAGTCTTGCAGACTGTACTCCATCTAATAGTTCACTTACCAAAACAGGTGGGGGAGATGTGATTCAGCAGCTAGAACTGTCACCAAGTTTCAAGCCAAAGACAGATATTCTATTTTTTTAAGCAACAGTAACTTGAAAATTGTCGGTTTTAACTATTCTTTGCACTCTGAATCCACGTGATACTAGCATTTAAAACAACAACAACAACACTGTAGTAATGATGAACAAGTCAGTTTTCATCACTCAGTTCTTCTATCTCACACCTTTCTAATGCTCTACTGTCTCTAAGTGGCAACAGAGTCAGTTCAGTTACTTAGTGCCCAGATAGAAAACAGAGAACTATAGACAGACAACTGGGAATCAGGGCTGGCAATCATTATCTTATTACAAAACTGAATTAAGTCCCTGCTACTCCTCAATTCCAGCATCACGACTATCAGAACTTACTTTTCCTTACAATCCCTTATTTTTCCTTCTAATTATTACTCGGGCTGGTTTAATGGAGTATAAATTAGGCCTGGATCTGGATGTCTAACATATGCCTATGACTGATAGAACCCATTTTTATTGCTGAAAAACCTAACTTCTATAATATTAAAACCACTGTCAATGTACTAGTTTTACTTTCTGAAAAAGAAAATCATAGCACATTAAAAAAAAAAATTCTGATGGTGGAATTTAATTATGAAACAAAGGATTTCAAAAAAGGAACATAAAAAATAACAGAGAAGCTGATTTAATAACTAACAAATAGTCAAAAGCTATGTAACACCAAGCTAAATGAAAGGTACAGATTTATTATGCTTCAACTATGTTCATGACTAAGGGTTTGAAGGTAGGTAGCTAAAGCTCCTATGAAAAGAAATATTTGTCCATATACACAAGACACAGACTTTTAATGACTTTTCATGTCCTAACCAGTTTGATAGGTATCTTGTAATTAGCTATTTAAATCTCAATTCTTGTCATTTACCTTTATCTGGAAGGCTGGTTACTTCTTTTAACAGCAGAGACAAGTACACAGTACTATCCTGGAAATCCCTGCAGATTTTTTTTTACTATTTAAAAAAATTTGTGTAAAATTGTTGACTTTTATATTTTGTAAAATTTTTTATATTTTATATTTTGTAAATTGTTAACTTCATTTAGCTCATTTATAAAAAACAATCCTTTGCTATGAGAGCAGAAAGAAAATGACTCTTCATCCATTTACCTTATACTTCAAACCACTCACACATCTTTAAAAAACTTAATTACAGGCTTGTTCTTTAGATTCTTCTTTTATCATTCAGCCATGATTACAAGTGTATGCTACAATATGTTTAATTGTTTATACTTACCCAAATATCCCAGTACCTCATAATGGATTCTTTGTCATGTAATCATTTTATGTAACCTAGACATGGTATATAATACCTGCTTATTTACATGTCTGCCTGATCGAAGTAACAAGAATGTTAACTACCACTAACATGAGGGTTAAACAACGTTTAGACTAAACTAAGCCAAGCAATGGAAAAACATCATATGTACGCCTGCTACTTTAGCAAAGTCCCTTGAACAATACTTTGCATTATAACTTTCAAATAATTATAATGATGTGACATAAAGACTTGCCTTAAATTACAAGAGATTTTAATACTGTTGTTAAGCCAACTACAGAGAAAATAAATCACAATCATTCACTGTTTCTGTATTCAGAATATAGTGAAATACCTCAGATTTGTTTCCCTGTTCATTTCCATCCAAATTAAACCTTCATCAGATGTATATTTTTGATTCAAGCCCTCTAATGAAAATGTTTATGTAACATGATTTAAAAAATGATCAAGCGGACATGACTTACCCTTTGTCTGAAGTCTGAATCAGCATTTGGATTTAGACCTAAGAGAGCCTGTTCATCCATTCCTGCTGCTATACTTGGAGTTTTCTGATTACAATAGGCGTGCCCTCTAATCCCACAGAAGAATCCACAAACATCTGTACACACACACAAAGTTGAAAGAAAAAAACACTTGATAAGTAAAACAGATGCCTATCCTGAATACCATTACAAGCAGATAACATTATACAAAGACATTTAAGAGTTCAAAGAACTTCCTTTGAAACAATCCAAATTACAAGTATAGGAGCCTGTCTCAGAAGAGTGGGTCTGCTAAATAGTCCACTAATGTGTAATTTTTAAGGTATGACATTAAGGTTTTCAAATTTCTTTTCTTCAAGATCAATAAAGTACAGAAAGTAATTATTTTTACTTGAAATAGAAGCATCTAATTTACGTTGTTCCTATCTCCAATAAAGTGCAACTGTGCAACCACATTATGTTCAAAAAGAAATACAAATTCAGATTATGTTGCTGTCAATTTAACACTGACTGCTCTTATTTAAGAACTTTTTTGAGTCTCTGGAAAGCACTGCACTTTTCCACAATTTAGTCTAACATTTTCAAGTAAGAACATGATCAGCCCCAAAG
Source organism: Aepyceros melampus (assembly GCA_006408695.1). Taxonomy (NCBI): domain Eukaryota; kingdom Metazoa; phylum Chordata; class Mammalia; order Artiodactyla; family Bovidae; genus Aepyceros; species Aepyceros melampus. The sequence continues at coordinate 27,472 of SJXQ01010092.1, read as the reverse complement.
GCAACTTGGTTTCTAATAAAATGTGTATTTATTTGCAGAAATAAAGAACAAGCTCTACCTGAGGTAAGGAGGCCTGGTCTTACTACTCTTAAAAGGCAAGAACCTGGGGGTGGTGGGTGCAGGGGGTGATGAGGAAGGGGCCACAGCCTTTCTTGGGAATGGTGAGGCCAGGATTGGATCCAGGTTAGAAGATTCTTACTACAACATGCTTTTCTGTCGCCCCCTGGTTCTGCCCAAATCAATGATAAGTCAGGATGTGTTCTGAGAGCCTTGGAGAAAGTTCAGCTGCTTCTCTTATAGTTAAGGTCATACTTGGCAGATTACCTCAAGGTAGTGTAACTCCCTACTGCCCTCAGGATTAAGATCCACTTTTCAATGACCGTAACCATTCTGTACTCTAACTGCGCAAGACAAGTGGTAGTCTACCTTTCATCTTTGCACACATTGCTCCTTACTTGGTTAACCCCTGCTTGTCCTTCAGAACAAAGCTTAGAGGTCACTTCTTTCAAGAACACTTTCTTTGACCCCCTACTCTTCAACTCTCCCAAACTGGATGAGACGCCCATCCAAGTGCTGATAGGTTGTCACTGTCTGCTTTCTACTTTTCTCTCATTAACCTTAAACGGAAAGAGTGGCTGAATATTTGTCACTATGTTCCTAGGACATAATATAACGTAGATTTTGGATTTGCAAAGATTTGGATTGGCACTCTAATCTTATTTTCAAACTGGGGCCATGTGGACAACTACAAAAACTGAGAGGGCCCTTTCTGTGAAATAGCAAAAAAAAGAGCACCTGCCTCATAAAGCAGTAGACTTCAATGAGACAAGGTATGTAAAGCGTGACTGGCACATAGTGGGCCCGCAATTCATAATTCATCGTATCACACTAGAAAACTGGCATTTTGAACAGATGGAAAAACAAAGGCATTGTTAAAAATTTGATAACAATTCCCCTGAAAAATGCACAACAGAAAAGACAAGACGATCTGAACTTCTATGAGTCCCAGATCGAGAAATTCTGTAAAAGATTTCTTGAATATGGCATGGCTTTAGGGAAAATTTCATAAACTTGGTCACTTTGATTCTATCAAGGGAAATAGCAAGCGGTACTAAGGAAAAAACATTGCAAATAAAATCTAAGGAAACGAACTTGTTACAGTTGTCAGCAGAGAAAGAACCTCCCACGGAGAAGGCACTTGGATAATAATAAGCAATGGAAATCACCTACATGTACGCAAAAAACCTGAAAAGTTATAACCTGTGCAAAAACGTGACAATTTTCCTAGCAAAAGGTTGTGCATGAACACATATCTAACATGGTATAGCGGTGCAGGCTTAAACATTTGTTACAATACGATAAACCCTTCAATTACACATCTAGCAAAAGTTCTGGGGGAAGGCAAGCAAAATACTTAAAATATTAAGCCCTAACTTTACTATGGATACCCATTAAATCAAGAATCAAACAATCTGGAAAATTTCCACTACACACTACTGAACACAGTTCTTCAGTTCCAAGGCTGAATCTTTCCAGCCTTATACTACCACGCTGACAAGTCGCTTTAATCAAAGGTAACTTCCCCCAGTAACACTAATTAGCACTTTCAAAAAGTAATTTTTTTCTCCCCTGGTTACAAGGAAACATCATGTTTCTCTACTCTTGCAGAACTGTGAGGAAGGGAAGAGCAAAAATGGCGTGTCCGTGCTGGCAAATTACTACAGAGAAATAATACTTTTTTCCTTTTTTTGTCCTGGGACGGGGTGGGGGTGGGGATCAAGTTTGAGGTCTCTCCAGTTGAAACTGCTGAGATGCGCTACAACTATTACAAATGGGCTTAGCCACTTTTACTGTATGGGGGCCACAGGCGATGGGGGCCCTCCTCCGCCGGCCTTGCCCCTTTCCTTCCCCCGGATCCCTCCCCCAAAAGAAGCCTCGTGGCAACTGGAGTGATGAAACACCGGGCAATGAGCGGCCACGCACAGGGGACGACTCCGCAGCAGCTTATACTACCCCCACCTAGGCAGCCCAGCGTCGGGGCGCACCGCCATGGAGAGCCCCCGGCCCGCACCCTCTCCAGCATGGGGGCTTCCAGGGCCAGTCTTCCCGGCCAACTTCCCCGCAGCCTCGCGAGGGCCGAACTGGGTCCGAGTCCCGCCCCAAGCCCCGAGTCACCTTCCCTATCACTCCATCCCGCCTGCCAGCCTGCACTCCCGAGGGCCGGTCAGTGGAGCCGCGCCGCAAGCAGGGAGCGAGAAGAGCGGCCCTCGTCCTCGTCACCGTCGTCCTCCGCCACGGCCGCGGCGCTAACGCTGGAGACGGAGCTGGCCGGGGCCGCACGCCTCTCGCTGCTCTGCGTCTCCTGGCGCCTTTTCTTGCGTGGCGCCGGACAGGCAAGCTAGCAAGCTGGCGGGCGGGGTTGGCGCCCCAGGAAGGATAAGAGCGTGAGGGCCGGCTAACGCCGCCACGGCCGTCGCCGCTGAGTCAGCGCGAAGCGCGCTCCCCGCGTCGGTGCCGCGCGGACCAAAGCCAGCAGCCTCATGGAGAGCGCTGAAGACGGCCCGAAGGCCCGGACCGGCAGCCTACGACTCCCAGCATGCAATGCAGGCGACGCTTCCGGGCGACGGTATGCACACGCGCACCGGGCGCTCGCCGGGAGGCGTGGTCGCCGGGGCCTCTGGTGCATGCCGGGATGGGGGTCCGGCCGAAATCTTTCCCGGCCGTGAAGTCTGGTGCAGTTTCTCCGCTGGGGCCAAGAATCCGTAACCATCCCCCCTCCACCCCCCCAAACCACCGGGCCTGGTTTGCTTAGCATGTTCCTTAAAGACTTAGGGAGGTAGTTGGTAGGTTAGAGAACGGAGTCCCGGAGAGACGCCTGTCGTGGTCCAAACCACGTGTGAGTCAGTTGTTTCTCTTTTAGGATCCCACACGTTCCCCAGCGTGAGCATCCCCCGACGAGCGCTGAAAATTTTTTGTCAGTTTAAACGTACCAGTATTTTTGTCATTCGTGAAAGATACTGTTTACTTCGTGTGATACTGTTACTTGGTTTATTCTTTCGCCGATTAGTTTAAAATACTGAATAGAGATAGTACAGGCGTAGATTTGGATCCCAGCTCGCCCCACACACGTTACCCCGCTGATTGTTAACTTCAGTTTCAGGCACGTTACATAATCTTATCTGTGCTTCAGTACGATTTGAATTTTCTCGCTCAGCAGTGTCCAACTCTTCACCTCCCCCCCCCCACCCCCATGGACTGTAGCCCACCAGGCTTCTCTGTCCGTGGGATTTTCCAGACAAGAATACTGGAGTAGGTTTCCATTCCATATTCCAGGGGATCTTCCCCGCCGAGGGACAGAATCCGCCTCTCCTGCATTGGCAGTCGGATTCTTTACCACTCAGCCATCTGGGATGCCCGTTTACTCATCAGTAAAACGGTGTATGCTAATAGTACCTACCTCAAAGGCTTGTGAGAATTGAGTTAATACTTATGTTTGACATACAATAAGTGCTCTGTATTTAGGTTTCATTTCTGATTGTTAAGTATGTACTGAATATAGACTAGGTTACCCTCAGTGGGACTACAATGAAAAAACCTGGGAGAAGGGAATAGACAGAAAAGTAGAATAAAATTAATGTAACCATATAACAGCTACATTTATTTTGTGACCTGCCGCGTGCAAAACACTGCACCAGGCATTTCATATGTAAAGTATCTTGAATCACTTTTGCATCACGTTTATAATTTACTTGTTCAAAATGTCAGGCTAGGATTCCTGTTCTGTTTCAGTGTATCCTGGTGCCTAGTACCACCCTGTAGTTGCAATTCAATAAGTGAATTATTGCATGGATTCTTACATTAGCTGTGTGGGTCAATTGCTGACCATGGAAGTTCAATACTAATCCTGGTCCAAGTGGCTCCAAAGCCTATATCGTGTTCCGTATATTCCACTGTATCATTCTAAAGAACTTCAAGAATAGCAAGGAGAGATAAGAAGGCCTTCCTCAGCGATCAATGCAAAGAAATAGAGGAAAAAAGAGAATGGGAAAGACTAGAGATCTCTTCAAGAAAATCAGAGATACCAAGGGAACATTTCATGCAAAGATGGGCTTGATAAAGGACGGAAAAGGTATGGGCCTAACAGAAGCAGAAGATATTAAGAAGAAGTGGCAAGAAGACACAGAAGAACTGTACAAAAAAGATCTTCACAACCCAGATAATCATGATGGTGTGTGATCACTCATCTAGAGCCAGACATCCTGGAATGTGAAGTCAAGTGGGCCTTAGAAAGCATCACTACGAACAAAGCTAGTGGAGGTGATGGCATTCCAGTTGACCTATTTCAGTTTCTGAAAGATGATGCTGTGAAAGTGCTGCACTCAATATGCCAGCAAATTTGGAAAACTCAGCAGTGGCCACAGGACTGGAAAAGGTCAGTTTTCATTCCAATCCCAAAGAAAGGCAATGCCAACGAATGCTCAAACTACTGCACAATTAACACTCATCTCACACGGTAGTAAAGTAATCCTCAAAATTCTCCAATCCAGGCTTCAACAGCACGCGAACCATGAACTTTCATATGTTCAAGCTGGATTTAGAAAAAGCAGAGGAACCAGAGGTCAAATTGCCAACATCTGCTGGTTCATGGAAAAAGCAAAAGAGTTCCAGAAAAACATCTATTTCTGCTTTATTGACTATGCCAAAGCCTTTGACTGTGTGGATCACAACAAACTCTGGAAAATTCTTAAAGAGATAGAAATACCAGAACACTTGACCTGCCTCTTGAGAAATCTGTATGCAGGTCAGGAAGCAACGGTTAGAACTGGACATGGAACAACAGACTGATTCCAAATAGAGAAAGGAGTACGTCAAGGCTGTATGTTGTCACCCGCTTATTTAACTTATATGCAGAGTACATCATGAGAAACGCTGGGCTGAATGAAGCACAAGCTGGAATCAAGACTGCCAAGAGAATATCAATATCCTCAGATGCAGATAACACCACTCTTATGGCAGAAAGTGAAGAGAACTAAAGAGCCTCTCGATGAAAGTGAAAGGGAGAGTGAAAAAGTTGGCTTAAAGCTCAACATTCAGAAAACTAAGATCATGGCATCTGGTCCCATCACTTCATGGCAAATGGATGGGGAAACAATGGAAACAGTGTCAGACTTTATTTTTGGGGGCTCCAAAATCACTGCAGATGGTGACTGCAGCCATGAAATTTGAAGATGCTTACTCCTTGGAAGAAAAGTTACGACCAATCTAGACAGCATATTAAAAGGCAGAGACATTACTTTATCACAAAGATCCATCTAGTCAAGGCTATGGTTTTTCCAGTAGTCATGTATGGATGTGAGAGTTGGACTCTAAAGAAAGCTGAGCAGCAAAGAATTGATGCTTTTGAACTGTGGTGTTAGAGAAGATTATTGAGAGTCCCTTGGACTGCAAGGAGATCCAATCAGTCCATCCTAAAGGAAATCAATCCTGAATGTTCATTGGAAGGACTGATGCTGAACTTGAAACTCCAATACTTTGCCTACCTGTTGCAGAGAACTGACTCATTTGAAAAGACCCTGATGATGGGAAAGATTGAAGGCAGGAGGAGAAGGGGATGACAGAAGATGAGATGGCTGGATGGCATCACTGACTCTATGGACATGAGTTTGAGTAAACTCCAGGAGTTGGTGATGGACATGGAGGCCTAGCGTGCTGCAGTCCATGGGGTCACAAAAAGTCAGACACAACTGAGCAAATGAACTGAACAATTTTGAGCATTTGTTATGTGCCAGAAACTGTTCTGAGTGTTTAGACATTAGTCCTCACAACGCGGTACTATCATTATGTCCATTTTATAGATAAGAAAACAAATGAAAGTTAAGTAGCAGAGCTGGGATTCAAATGCACACAGTCTGACTCTAGAGTCTGTGCTTTCAACCCCTGTCTCTCAAATGAAGGTTCATTAAAGGATGATGACACTGTAGAACTATTGTACTAGTTCTTCCTATAAATATGCTTAGGCACCTCTCTTATAACAATAAAATATTGTTTCTGTCCCATATTTCTCTTTTCTTACAATTGCAGAGTACTTGAAAGAAGCGTAATAGATAACATTTATATATTGCATTATGGATTATAGTATGTCTCCATATAACTTTTCTAATTTGTTCCTCTTAGCTTGTAGGGATAGAGCAGATATCATCATCATCATCATTTTTAATTTACATTTAAGGAAACCAAGGCGGATCTATTTTAAGTAACTTACCCTAAGTCACATGGGGCTTTCCTGATGGCCCACCCGGTGAAGAATCCACCTGCAATGCAGGAAACACGGAGATTCGGGTCTGATCCCTGGGTCAGGAAGATCCTCTGGAGGAGGAAACGACACCCTGCTCCAGTATTCCTGCCTGAAAAATCCCATGGACAGAGGAGCCTGGCAGGCTACAGTCCAAAGGGTCACAAAGAGTCAGACGTGACTGAGCGACTAAGCACATGCACATACCTAGGTCACATAGGTAGTAAATGTATTAGAACCCTAAAATTCTTGAATCTAGGCTTCCTGTCTTCAGGATACTGTACATTTTTGCCTACACTTAATCCTCCGGCCTCTCACTTTTTGTAATATATTTTCTATCCTCAAATCATTCTACTGAAACGTAAAATTATCCAACCTTGTGACCATTTTTATGAATTTACTTCAATTTTCCCTTTGACTATTTCCTTTCTCCTTGAAATTATCTCTTCTCTTGACTTTGACACTGTGTTATCCTCAAACTCTTTTATTTCACTTTTCTGATGACGCCTCCTACTTTTATTCTCTTACCACGTCTTCCCCAAGGCTGCCTTCTTAGCTACGTGGCTTTCTGTTTTCTGCCTTTGCTTTCAGTAATTATTTCCACATCTTCAGCACTCATTTCTGTGAAGATCTCGCCTTCTCTACTTCTGGTTCTAAGATTTTGTACTCTCAACTTGTGTTACAAGACACCTACACATCTCAACCAGTACCCGAAGTCTAATACATCCAGAAACCAAAGTCGAGATCTTCCCCACAAAATACATCTGACTCCTGATGTGGCCCTTTCTGCCAATGCATCCAGCTCCTCACACAACTCAGCGCTCCTGGGATCACTTTTGTTGCTTTCACATTCAATGACCCAGTTCAGTTTCAGCATAGCGCTATCACATCTGTCCTTCTCTTCCTTTCCTTGTTTCCTCTGTCTGACATTAGACTTTCAAGCTTCTCTGCTGCATTTACTGAAGGAAACTTAACCATTACTTGAAAGTTATCTTCAGGTGGTAAGACTGCAGGTGATTTCTGTTATGTTTCTTGTACCTTTTTGGATTAAAACAATTTTTTTCCCGACAGTGAACATGTAGTACGTTCTTAAAAATTTTTTTTTAACTGACTGTAATAAAAGGGAAAAAAGAAATAGTTTCATTGACTTTGAGAATTTATTGAATGCTATCTCTCTCATGAAGTGACTCTACATTTCTGCAACCAGGTTTATTCAATCATTTCTTTGATGTGCTTTTTTTTCATACTTCTCATGTCATTAATATATGTTTGTTTTGTATTAAATTTGTACGGTTGTCTTACATAGTAGTCAATTCTTGAAGACTGAAAATAAGTTCTTTTTGATTCTGTTTATGGATAACAGCTTCTCAGTAAATATTTGTGACATGTATTGAACCCAAAATAATATAATGTGAGCTGATAAACACTGAGTTCTGTGTCAAATTTTCTTCATCACAGTACTTATTAAGCCTAGCACCATTGTTGCCAAAGCTCATTCGTAATGGGCTTCTTGGCAGAGAAAGAAGTTGGAAAATAGGTCAGGTGAGCTGTCTTTATTGGGTTCTAGTTCAATCATTGGTTTCTTTAATAGGAAGTGGGTGTGACGCAGGAAGCCTGAGGCAGAACAGAGCACTGGGGCATTATTTAGTAAAAGAAATGTTTGTTTTAATCCGGTTTGGATGGTTCCTTAGACTTCATTATAATGACATGTCTCCTCCATATTTCAGTTGATTGCTAAATGTTGTAGATAATTTAAATGGTCAGTATCTGTTAATACTAAGTAGAAATACCAAGGGATTCCTAATTCAGACATTTAAAAAATTCAGCTTCTTTTACCTATTGCAAACTTCAAGTATCTCTCTTTACATACTGTCTGTCCTTATTTTCAGGTTGAGAGGTGGGAACACTTAGGATCCTAAGACCCATTGGTACTTTTAGTTTGAAATGCTTACAGGATTCTTATGACCTGTGGCCCACTGCTCACTTCTCCACCAAAAATGCAACTAAAAAAAGAAAAGGTAAAAATTCCATTCTTTTGTTTGTATGTTTGTGTATGTAGATTATATTTTTGTCTTGAGCTGTAATCTAAAATGTAAAAAGTTAGGCTTAGTTCAGTTCAGTCGCTCAGTCGCGTCCAATCTTTGTGACCCCATGGACTGCAGCACGCCAGGCTTCCCAGTCCATCGCTAACTCCCGGAGTTTACTCAAATTCATGTCCGTAGAGTTGGTGATGCCATCCAGACATCTCATCTTCTGTCATCCCCTTCTCCTCCTGCCTTCAATTTTTCCCAGCATCAGGGTCTTTTCAAATGAGTCAGTTCTTTGCAACAGGTAGGCAAAGTATTGGAGTTTAAGTATCGGGATTAGTCCTTCCAATGAATATTCAGGACTGATTTCCTTTAGGATAGACTGGTTGGATCTCTTTACAGTTCAAGAGACTATCAAGAAGTCTTCTCTAACACCACAGTTCAAAAGCATCAATTCTTTGGTGCTCAGTTTTCTTTATAGTCCAACTCTCACATCCATATATGACTACTGGAAAAACCATAGCCTTGACTAGATGAACCTTTGTGGTGATGTCTCTGCTTTTTAATATGCTATCTAGGTTGATCATAACTTTTCTTCCAAGGAGTAAGCGTCTTTTAATTTCATGGCTGCAGTCACCATCTGCAGTGATTTTGGAGCCCCCCAAAATAAAGTCTGACACTGTTTCCACTGTTTCCCCATCTATTTGCCATGAAGTGATGGGACCAGATGCCATGATCTTAGTTTTCTGAATGTTGAGCTTTAAGCCAACTTTTTCACTCTCTTCTTTCACGTTCATCGAGAAGCTCTTTAGTTCTTCTTCACTTTTGCCATAAGGGTGGTTTCATCTGCATATCTGAGAATATTGATATTTCTCCCAGCAATCTTGATTCCAACTTGTACTTCATCCAACCCAGCATTTCTCATGATGTAGTCTACATGTAAGTTAAATAAGCAGGTGACAATATACAGCCTTGATGTTCTCCTTTCCCTATTTGGGAACAGTCTATTGTTCCATGTCCAGTTCTAACTGTTGCTTCCTGACTTGTATACAGATTTCTCAAGAGGTAGGTCAGATGTTCTGGTATTCCCATCTCTTTAAGAATTTTCCAGAGTTTGTTGTGGTCCTCACAGTCAAAGGCTTTGGCTTAGTCAATAAAGCAGAAGTAGATATTTTTCTGGAACTCTCTTGCTTTTTTGATAATCTAATGGATGTTGGCAATTCGATCTGTGGTTCCTCTGCCTTTCTAAATCCAGCTTGAACATCAGGGAGTTTACGGTTCACGTATTGCTGAAGCCTGGCTTGGAGAACTTTGAGCATTACTTTACTAGCATGTGAGATGAGTGCAACTGTGCGGTAGTTTGAGCATTCTTTGGCATTGCCTTTCTTTGGGATTGGAATGAAAATTGACCTTTTCCAGTCCTGTGGCCACTGCTGAGTTTTCCAAATTTGCTGGCATATTGAGTGCAGCACTTTCACAGCATCATCTTTTAGGATTTGAAATAGCTCAACTGGAATTCCATCTCCTCCTCTAGCTTTATTTGTAGTGATGCTTCCTAAGGCCCACTTGTTAGGCTATCACCCAACAAAGAAGAATTTGATATTACCTACTTTGTATAAGGGGAACTGAATGACCACATATGTACCAGGAAATCACATACTGGTTCAATTTATTTTTAAAAGACTTATGTAGTGTTCACTCTGTTCCAAGTACCTGTTCTAAGTACTCAGAAACCTTGCTAATCCTCATAATAATCCTGTGGGATTGGTACTATTACCCATTTTACAGATCAGGCAACTGAGGCACTGAGCATTTAAAGTAAGCTGTCCAGGAATTCCCTGGCATTCATGGATAAGACTCCTCACTCTCACTGCCAAGGGCCCAGGTTTGATCCCTGGTTGGGGAACTAGGATCCTGCATGCTGTGCAACACAGCCAAATAAAAAAGCTGTCCAACATGATTTTTTTAACTACTGAGTGAGAATTGGAATTTGAACCCAGGTCATCTGGCTCTATCCAGATGTCTATCCAACCTAGACAGCATATTAAAAAGCAGAGACATGGCCAACAAAGGTCCATCTAGACAAAGCTACGCTTTTTCCAGTAATCATGTATGGATGTGAGAGTTGGACTATAAAGAAAACTGAGCACTGAAGAATTGATACTTTTGAACTGTGGTGTTAGAGAAGACTCTTGAGAGTCCCTCGGACAGCAAGGAGATCCAACCAGTCCATCCTAAAGGAAATCAGTCCTGAATATTCATTGGAAGGACTGATGCTGAAGCTGAAACTCCAATATTTGGCCACCTGATGTGAACAACTGACTCACTGGAAAAGATCCTGATGCTGGGAAAGATTGAAGGCAGGAGGTGAAGGGGATGACAGAGGATAAGATGGTTGGATGGAGTCATCAACTGGATGGACGTGAATCTGAGCAAGCTCCAGGAGTTAGTGATGGACAGGGAAGCCTGGTGTGCTGCAGTCCATGGGGTCACTAAGTTGTGTCCAACTCTGCAACCCTATGAACTGTAACTCAACCAGGCTCTCTGTCCATGGAATTCTCCAGGCAAGAATACTGGAATGGGTTGCTGTTCCCTCCTCCCAGGGATCTTGTACAGGATCTGTACCAAATGCTTCCTGAATTTGGTTGGATTTAGAAGATAAGGAGTAAATGCCTATGTAGGGTGTATTTATGTTGTTGTTGTTTAGTGACTAAGTCGTGTCCAACTCTTTTGTGACCCCATAGGCTGGAGCCCACCAGGTTCCTCTGTCAATAAGATTTCCAGGCAAGAATATTGGAGTCAGTTGCCATTTTCTTCTCTAGGGGATGTTCCTGATCCAGGGGTCAAATCCGCACCTCCTAGATGGCAGGGGATTCTTTACCACTGAGCCACCTGGGAAGCCTATATTTATGTTAACTGTTCTCATAAAGCTTACCAAAAGATAAGGGAATACAGACACTTTACATGTCTGCAGTCCTTTTATAATTCATGTCATTGTCTTTGGTCCTCCTACCAACTCTCTAGTTAGCAGGGCATATGTTTAGTAGTAGTTTCATTACACAAATGGTGAAGTGAAGCTGAAAAGGTAAAGTGACTTTTCAAAAATTTCAGATACTAAGCAACAGGATTAGTGCTCTAATCCAGTTCTCCTGACTCCAAATCCAGGGATCTTTCTCCTATATTAAAACCCTTTCCTGTGATCTGAACTTTGCTGTTACCTTGGCAACAGTACAGAACAATGAGTGCCTGGAAACCATGATACTGCCTTCTCTGTATGCCACAATATTAAAAAGTTAACTGAAGTCACCTTAACCACCAGACCCTTTGTTAAATTCCCTTCTTTGTGTGCATCATCTTCACATTTGTTAAGCCTAGTACCCTTGTCACCAGAAACTTGTTTATGGTGGGCTTTGTGGCAGATATATCAGATATGCTTTCTTTTCTGGTCCTGATCCAGTCATTCTGTTTCTTAGTCCCAGAAAGTGGCTATGAAACAGGGAGCCTGTGAGACACGAGACAGCAGTCTGCACTGAGCCCTGTTCCCCACTTGGGCTTCCCATTCCAACTCTGCAGTAGCCATTTCCCACTCAAACACTCTCCTGAGGTATGACTCTGGCAAACATGAAGGGCTTTTTTCTCCTCCTGGTTTGAGGCAACAAATTCAGAATGGGTTAGATGGGAATAATCCTTACTTCAGAGGAAATAGCCATGACCCTGGGGCTCCCTTTTCAGCCAGGTATGAATATAAAGTGTCAGATGTATGATCAGATCCTAAGAAAACTTCAAATGCTAGGTCATTTAACATTTTGTCAGCAGGTGGCACTTCTTTCCTCACTCACCAAATACAGTCTTTCCAAAAGAGAAATATTGTTTCTATTCCTTTGCTGCTATTAGTTTCTCAGACTTCTTTAGCTACATCTAAACATTTCTCCTCATTTCCCTCAGTTTGTAGCGATTTAGTCTACATTATGTTTAGGTTTAATTTATTTATACTGTTTCTACAAAGGATTTGAAACTGCTTACAACATACAGTTTGCAAATAGTAAAACATGAGGAAAATGAAAATGTAAAATGCAATAAAGAATACATAATTCAGTACTGGGTTGCAGGTAGCTGGAACAAATTAAACAAAATGTACATATACTGTTTGCATTATCCCTGGGTTTCTGGGTGAATCAGAAGGGAGAGAGAATGGCTTTTCTAGGATTTGACTTTAATGAAAGTTCTCACTTAGGGTTACTAGAGATAAGTTTATGTTGCTGTGTTCTCATCTCATTAACCTAATTTACAGTAAGTTGTTCCTGGTCTTCCAACAACACAAGAGAAGACTCTACACATGGACATCACCAGATGGTCAACACCAAAATCAGATTGATTATATTCTTTGCAACCAAAAATGAAGAAGCTCTATACAGTCAGCAAAAACAAGACCAGGTGTGGACTGTGGCTCAGATCATCACCTTATTGCCAAATTCAGACTTAAGTTGAAGAAAGTAGGGAAAACTACTAGACCATTCAGGTATTACCTAAATCAAATCCCTTATGATTATACAGTGGAAGTGAGAAATAGATTTAAGGGACGAGATCTAATAGCTAGAGTGCCTGATGAACTATGGATGGGTTTGTGACATTGTACAGGAGACAGAGATCAAGACCATCCCCATGGAAAACAAATGCAAAAAAGCAAAATGGCTGTCTGGGGAGGCCTTACAAATAGCTGTGAAAAGAAGAGAGGCAAAAAGCAAAGGAGAAAAGGAAAGATATAAGTATCTGAATGCAGAGTTCCAAAGAATAGCAAGGAGAGATAAGAAAGCCTTCCTCAGTGATCAATGCAAAGAAATAGAGGAAAAGAACAGAAAGGGAAAGACTAGAGATCTCTTGAAGAAAATTAGAGATACCAAGGGAACATTTCATCAAAGATGGGCTCGATAAAGGACAGAAATGGTATGGACCTAAAAGAAGCAGAAGATATTAAGAAGAGGTGGCAAGAATACACAGAAGAAATATACAAAAAAGATCTTCACGACCAAGATAATCACGATGGTGTGATCACTCACCTAGAGCCAGACATCCTGGAATGTGAAGTCAAGTGGGCCTTAGAAAGCATCACTACGAACAAAGCTAGTGGAGGTGATGGAATTCCAGTTGAGCTANTCAAAAGTTTGTGTCTCTCTGAAATTCATATGCTAAAGCTTTAAGCCCCAATGTGTCTATTTTTGGAGACAGGGCTTTTGAGGAGGTGATAAAGGCTCAGTGAGGTCATAATGGTGAAGATCTAATCTGATAGGGGAAGTGCTATTATAAGAGAAGGAGGGGACTTCCCAGGTGGTCCCATGGCTAAGACTCAGCGTTCCCAATGCAGGGTGCCCAGGTTCTATCCCTGTTGAGGAACTAGATCCCACATGTCACAGCTAAGAGTTCACATTCTGCAACTAAGACCCAACACAGCCAAATAAAGAAATGAGTAGATTTAAAAAAAAAAAAAGAAGAAGAAGAAAAAGAGACACACACTCTTTCTCTGCTATGTGAGGACACAGTGAGAAAGTGGTTGTCTACAAGCCAGGAAGAGTCTTCACCAGGAACCAAATGGGCTGGCACTTTGATTCTGGACTTCCCTGCCTCCAGAATTGTGAGAAAATTTAGAAAATACCTGAGTTTGTGGTATCGTGTTAGGGCAGCTTGACCTGACTAATTGAGGGATGTTTGCACATGATCTCTGGAGACATGCTTTGGTGACCTCTTCATACTCTTTTTGTTTCTGAGGACAACAACATTCAGGCATATCCTACAGGATTAATAAGCAGTGGGCTGTAGGCATGTGAAAGTGAAAGTCACTCAGTCATGTCCAATTATTTGCGACCCCACGTACTATAGCCCATCAGGCTCCTCTGAATCAAGGAATTCTCCAGGCCAGGATTTGGAATGGGTAGCTGTTCCCTTCTCCAGGCGATCTTCCCAACCCAGGCATTGAACCCAGGTCTCCCACGTTGCAGGTGGATTCTTTACCAGTTGAGCTACCAGGGAAGCCATATGCATGTGAAAGCGATTTGTAAATACTAAAAATATATCCAGGTTAAATGAATTAATATAATCACCTCTCTATGCTTAGAAATTAAGTTCAGGGTTCCACATTATGTTAGCGGACATTCCTTCTTCACAATAAGTATATTACCCACAGTTACATATAAAATGAGTGATGGAGTGAGACTTCTTGGTTTGACTCGAGTTAAGTTCTCTTTAAGTTGTGGTGTCATCATGGACAAATAATTTATCCCTATTTCCCCCCTTTGTAAATTGAAGAAGACAGTAAACGTAATTATCTATGTCAGTCGGAATGGACTTGGTTATGTTGCAACAACAGCCCTCAAGATCTCAATGGTTTAACAGGAAGCTTCTCTCTCACTTCCTTTATATTTCCATTGTAAGGCAGCGAGAAACTGTGCCTCAGTGGTTCTCACTCTAAGATGGAGGGTAAGAGAATACCACTCTCTGGAACATTGTTAATTGTAATAGCACAGTGGAGATCTGGATGAACTGTACATTGGTTCTTATGACACGCATCACTTCTGCTTACATTTTATTGGCTAAAAGCAAGATATATGATCATACCTAACTCTAAGAGGGGAGAGAAGAGCTTATCACTGCCCGAGAGAACAAGAAATATTTGTGATTAGTTTTAGTGAGTATCATGGTATCTCATAGTGTTTCTGAGAGTATCAATTAAGAAAAAGCTCACAAAACATGAAGTACAGTTCCTCTCTCTCTCTTCCAAACACACACACACACACGCACACACAAGAGCATACTAAATGCTAGCAGTTGCTATTATCCAATATTGAATTACACAGACTGTGAAAAATAGCTTACATTTTATTGGCTAAAAGCAAGATATATGATCATACCTAACTCTAAGAGGGGAGAGAAGAGCTTATCACTGCCCGAGAGAACAAGAAATATTTGTGATTAGTTTTAGTGAGTATCATGGTATCTCATAGTGTTTCTGAGAGTATCAATTAAGAAAAAGCTCACAAAACATGAAGTACAGTTCCTCTCTCTCTCTTCCAAACACACACACACACACGCACACACAAGAGCATACTAAATGCTAGCAGTTGCTATTATCCAATATTGAATTACACAGACTGTGAAAAATGTCTATTTTTAGCCTTGCAAGGAAACTTGCACCCCAGAAAATATAAGAGATTAAAGATGGGGTTCAGTTCAGTTCAGTCGCGCAGTCGTGTCCGACTCTTTGCGACCCCATGAATCGCAGTACGCCAGGCCTCCCTGTCCATCACCAACTCCCGGAGTTCACTCAGACTCACGGAGAAAACCTCCTTTCTTTCTCTAACTACCTTTATAATTCTCCAGAAGAGAACTCAATCACCTGGCTGCAACCAATATTTTCATTGTCCTCCCCTCAAATTGATTTCTTGGAGAACATAATATAAAAGGAATACAATGGAGAGGCATTATTCTGTTATCTGATTTTGATAAGATGCCTTAACTTTTTTCTCCTAAGTCCGAGATTTTGTTTGTTTCTAGCTACATGGATTATTCCTCTTTGTTGGGCTATATTAGTATTTATATCTCTCTTACATTCACATTATTTACATACATACATTTAATTCCTATCAATTTTCTGAAAAAGCAAGTAGCAAGTTAAATACTTATGTGACCACTATTTTTAAATAAAAAATATAAAACTAGTTCCCTGGTGGCTCAGAGGTTAAAGTGTCTGCCTGCAGTGCAGGAGACCTGGGTTCGATCCCTGGGTGGGAAGATCCCCTGGAGAAGGAAATGGCAACCCACTCCAGTATTCTTGCCTGGAGAATCCCTTGGATAGAGGAGACTGGTGGGCTACATTCCATGGGGTCGCAAAGAGTCAGACACGACTGAGCAACTTCACTTCACAGTGGCTTGGATATTGACACAAGCCTTAAACCAGTTTGGTTCCAGCTCTTGATTTAATTAACTACTCAAACTATTTAGATCAAGTAACTTAATGTCTTCTAAACTAAGATTCTTTACCTGAAGAATTAAGGGAGTTAGTTTAAACTTCTCTTCTACCATATCATCTGGGAACACTGGAGATAATCTTTAAACTCTTCTTTAATTTCAAATATTAGCTAATGATGCTGAACCCTTGGCCCATAGTTATGCTAGCACATGATATGCAGAAATTCAATTAGATCTCTCAACGTCATATCAAGCCAATTTTCTAGAAGCTTAGTTGATTGGAATGAATTTAATTGCTCAATTGTTTGACTTTTCTTATTCATGTGAAACCAAATTTCACAATCCTGTGCAATTCACTCATCAATAATTATTAGCAGCAGAATTTGAAATATATTCAGTCTGCAATTAAAAAAGAAAATGCTCTGTAAGTAACAAAGTCAAAGAATGAGAATGATTCATCCAAACCATAGAAGCTTGATTAATTGTTTGTTCTAGCCATCCTCATTAGAAATCTAATGATTATACATTCCAATGACATCCAGTTAGTTTTTCAAATCTCTATTTACCACATTACTTTTCAAACAATGACATTAGTCTTTCTTTTTTAACTTTTGAAAATTTTGATCAAGAGCTTATACAGCTGATTTTTAAGTTAAAAAGGAATCAATTCCAGTAATTTTCTCAAAATCTCTTTTTAGGATTTTTTTTTTTTATCTTTCACAGAATGACTGACATTTGTTTTTAATTCATGGTAATTTTTTCTATTAACCAACTCAAAGATTTATATATAGAAAGAATAGTTTATCATGATAAACCTCTGCAGGAAGTTTCTCCCACCATCCAATTTTCATGAATTTATCTTCTAGAGTCACAAGATGGTATGTGAGACAAGGATTCATAAAACCCAGTTAATTTAGTTTGTGTATCAAATACTCGTGGTTGTCTAAGCTAATAGTCATCCAAACCCACCACCCTTCCTTTTTTTCTCACTATAAAGGATAAAAATACCAGAGAATCAGTTTAACAACTGTCATGAAGCTGGAAGTGACCATATGACCCATCTTCAAGCAGTGAGCTTTAAGGGTCTATGTGCCAGAGTCATTCTAAGAATATTTTGCTTTTGTGATAAAAGGGACATGCGGGGCAGTATGAGCTATTACACCTCTTCCTGTATTGATCATACACTTCTTGATGGAGCCATGAAAACTCCATGGGCATCATGATGTCAGAGTATAAAGGCCAAATGACAACACACCCAAGATGGTGGAAGAGAAAAAGAGAAACAATCTCAGCTCTGAATGACATTGAGGGGCAGCTGTGTCAAGGGATGTTCAACTTTAAGGAATCCAGTATGTTGCACTTTTCTTCCTTTGTGTGCCATTTCTCAAGGATTCTCTGTTCCTTATCAGTTCCTATTCCAGGAACAAGTAGGGCTGCACGCAGTTCTCAGGACTGAGATCATGGGAAAGGGTATCTGCTTGGATTCCTTTCAGTAACTCCCTTCAGTGACTCCTTTCAGCGTCAGCGACCTTGTATGTATTAGACTATCCATTTTGTTGCAACTGATGGAATTCCATTCTTTGTAATAGCTGCATAATCATTTTACTAAAGATATATAAGCCCGCATTTCTGCTAATAAAATACCCTTGCTCCACTAGAGACTGGGGTCCCCTGCATCCTTTCTGTCTTCATTCTTGTTGGAGTGTGGAAACCTGCTGAGCTCACTTTCTTGCCTGGGCTTTCAAGACGTCCCTGAGAGGATGCCCTGTGCCTTCATGAGAGGTACAAGTCCTGTGTATGAGCTTTATTGGTTTTCCAAGTAACCTGAGAGATACTGCTCTCTCTCTCTCTCTCCTTTTCCCCTTTCTTTTCGTTGACTACAGTCCACCAGGCCCTGGTCTGTAAAGAAGACCACAGAGCTGTACCAAAAATATCTACTATTATCACTTCTGAACATCTTCTTGTGTGAAACCTTCATTTCCTTTGGCCAAAAGCATCTCTTGCCAAGATAGTTGACATGTTAGCTTCCTTTGATTTCCGTGCTTAAAAAGTTTATGACATCCCACTTGCTAAATTTGTAATTCTCTCTGTTCCAGGATTTTAATTAAAAATGTTTTTATAGTCATTGGAATGGAAAACGTCCTGATAGATTACTTAGATCTTTGTACCCTCATATAGAAGCTAGGAAGTTCCTCACACATGGTTATTTCACTCCACATTTAACAGGAAAAACATTCTACATCCTTTATCACTAACCTCTTTCAATGACTTTTGGGAACATGAAGAATATGGAAGAGGAAGTGGAGAATAGCCTGGAAAAACCTCAGTTGGCTTCTGGCAGTTGCTGTAAATCCTAAGAGAATAGTACAAAGTCAGGCAGTGTGAATTTCATGCGTCTTTGGGTATCCTGGGAATCTCCCATAGTGCCTCAATATGGCAGGCAGGTTTTGTTGTCAGTGCCCTTTATGCTTCCACTTATTTTACCTCTGGACATTCCCTTTATTTTTTTCCTCTAAAGTTGTTTCTCTCACCTTTTATGAGACATATCCTATATTGGGTTATTAGATCAATAAAATTTGATGGGTGAAATATGAAAAAATCACAATAAATAAAAGTAAGAAGAAAGGAAAAGGGCAACACTCAGTGTTCCATCAGTCATTTTTAACATTCAATTTTACAGATAATCTAGTCAGGCATGAATATATCTGATATGATCAATTGAATGGAAAACAGAACTTTCTGGTTTCAGATAAATGAATGAGAAAACCTATACAAGAATCTTACATTATTCTGATTTAACTTCTCCTAGGACCTTCTGTCCGAGAAGGTGATGGCACCCCACTCCAGTATTCTTACCTAGAAAATCCCATGGATGGAGGAGCCTGTGGGCTGCAGTCCATGGGGTCATGAAGAGTCAGACATGACTGAGAGACTTCCCTTTCACTTTTCACTTTCATGCATTGAAGAAGGAAATGGCAGCCCACTCCAGAGTTCTTGCCTGGAGAATCCCAGGGATGGGGGAGCCTGGTGGGCTCACACCATGGGGTCGCACAGAGTCAGACATGACTGAAGCAACTTAGCAGCAGCAGCAGCAGCAGGATCTTCTGTAAATTTTTTCTCAGAATAGGGCATTCTGATAATGAAATCTGGGACTATATTAAAAAGAACAACTTGGGTTGGGGATAAGGTGACAACTGTGAGAAAAGTGGGCTTAGAGTTCCTGAGACAACCATCTACTATTCTGTAAATGTGGAAAAGAACTACAAATGTATGTTCACAATATTTCACTGATGTGGAAGATTTAAACATTTTTTAAAAAACCTTCTTTCCCAAGTTTGTCATTTTGTGGAACAGTGCTACTTACACCATCAAGGAAATTATATTTTAATATTTTCCCTCAGAATCAGCAACAGTGATTTTGTCCTATATTCACTTTTACTTCAACAAGACCTGCCACATTGAGGAAAATAAATATACTTACATACTCTGAATATTCTATGCAAAGATAAGTTGGTATGAATAGAAAAGTTAATCAGATATACAGATGGGAATGGGTGAGGAAGTTGTAGATGAATATGTGTGCATAAAATAAAAATATGTTATGGTGGCATTACAAGAAGTTGAAAGCTTGGGAAGCAAGAATGAGGGTTTGAGTGACATATACCTGACATTTTGTTGCCTGTTGTCATGTTCATATCATTTTCACTGAGATATTAATTTCATAATACAAAGTACCACAATAAGCCTTATCAGTAACTCACCCTCAGAATTATTGTTCCAGTTTTCTATTCACTTAAAAAAATGTTATGTCCCTCATGTTCTCAGAACTCTTTCTTTAAAATTGAGGAACAGAAATTCTAGACATTTTGCAATAGGCAGGACAGTCTACATAACAGTTGGTCACCCAAATGCCCACAGCACCTCCACTGAGAAAAACTGGTTTCGGTTTAGGGATGGATTTTGTTAGTTTCTCTGCTCACACTGTTTCTGGTATCTGATGCTATCCTCTTTTATGAACTCTTTTTTAGTTTCGCTGGACCATATCTTTCAGTCATATTATTTTTCAGGAAAAGACAAAATGCATCTAGTATTTTTCCCAAATCCTTTTCATGCTTAAGAATCTATTTTCCCCCTATGATTTAATAGGTCTAGAGTTAAAGGTACAGAAACCTGTTGCCTTCATACTTTTGAAGACATTTTATCTTTGCCAACTAGTATCCCCTATTGGGAAAAAAAAAAGGTTGATTTCTCTTTTATTTTATAGCTATCCCCCCCTCCTTTTTTATAGGAAGTTATATTTTAGGTTCAGAAACATCTCTAGCATGCGTCTAAATGCAGTTCTTATTTTGTTACTTCTTCTGTATTCAGAACCTGTATCCTTGAACTTTTATTTAGTATTAGAACAAATAAAATCATAGAAACATGAAAATGTCTCAATAATGCCAATGCTAGAGTGTTAGGGAAAGGAGCGATCAGGAAAGTAGATGGATAAGATTTAAGTTCAGTTATTTTAATTATTTATTATAATTGTAAAGAAAATGCAGTTTTTTTTTTAAGTTTCTTTTAAACCAGTGATACCTAGTCTTTCACCAGGGCTTCCCTGGTGGCTCAGACAGTAAATAATCTGCCTGTGATGTGGGAGACCTGGGTCCAATCCCTGAGTTGGGAAGATTCCCTGAAGAAGGGATTGGCAACCCACTCCAGTATCCTTGCCTGGAAAATTCCATGGACAGTCCAGGGGTCACAAAGAGTTGGATATGACTGAGCAACTAACAAACACACCTAGTCTCTCAAGGGTAAGAATTTCACTCCTCTCAGAATGAGAGTTTCCAAAAGCAATGATCTGTTTTTTTGCAATTTATTTAATTGCCTAGAGATTTAATTGAGAAAATTATCTGACAGAACCTGCAATGCCTTGGTTTCTCATAGAATTGGCAAATCTGCAAATGAGTCAACTTGCACAAAAGAATTAATGGACATTTGAAGACTTCTGTAATAACACTTTTAATTCAGTCCAGCTATCTTTACCAAAGCAATTTGAGACAATTTCAGAAATTTTATTCAAATAAATGAAAGTTCAACTGGTTATCATTTGTGTGATAAATCCCATCACCAGGATGGCACCCATTTCTACTTGCTTCTTAACAAGTATATTTCACTTTATTAATATTCACCCATTCATGTGTCATATTCTGGGGAGGATGAAACAAATCCTTTCCTCACCATTTTGTAGAAAATTGGATTCAAATCCAAAGGAAAATAAATGATAATCTGGTTTTCATTCATTTTCTATTCACTCAGATGTTTCTTGAGCTCATACTAAATCCAAGCACTACCATAGTTACTGATGATACAAAGATGAGCAAAGGGTTTTTTAGTGTATTAAGACTGGCATATAAAGAGATGATCACAATACAATGTCTACAGAGTTACAGAGTATTTCCAAATTAAACAGAACTTTCCCTTGTATCAAAATCTGTGCTATGGGGACTTCCCTGGTGGTCCAGTGGTTAAGACTTAATGCTCCCAATGCAGAGGACCCAAGTTCAATCCCTGATGCCACAACTAAAGTCCATATATCACATCTGAAGATCCTACATGCCACAGCTGAGATCCAGCACAGCCAAAGAAATAAATAAATATTTTAACTATCTGTAGTAGTATCCTGGTCTATTAGTCTCTCTCTTTGCATCCACTCTTTCTATTTGTCACCATGTTTTTCCTCCCAACGGTTTTCCACAGTGATACTTCTGAGGCTCAAGTCTAATCACATTCTTGACTGATAGAAACACTCAAATCACACTCTCAACCCCAGGAAAAAGGTATGTGAGATTACACATAAGGCCAAGTCTCATTATTTGTTCAATCATATCCCTTTAGTATCTCCACTTCATTCAACACTTAAACCATACCCCAAACCTACCAATTCCCTACAACTCCCCAAACATTAAGTTCTGTGGTCTTCAGTTCAGTTCAGTTCAGTTGCTCAGTCGTGTCTGACTCTTTGCGACCCCATGAATTGCAGCACACCAAGCCTCCCTGTCCATCACCAACTCCCGGAGTTCACTCAAACCCATATCCATTGAGTTGGTGATGCCATCCAGCCATCTCATCCTCGGTCGTCCCCTTCTCTTCCTGCCCCCAATCTCTCCCAGCATCAGAGTGCTTTCCAATGAGTCAACTCTTCAGATGAGGTGGCCAAAGTACTGGAGTTTCAGCTTTAGCATCATTCCTTCCAAAGAAATCCCAGGGCTGATCTCCTTCAGAATGGACTGGTTGGATCTCCTTGCAGTCTGTGGTCTTAACACACTTCAAATTGCCTAGAATTGGCCAGTTGCACCTCCTCCAGTGCCTGGTAGTGACTGTATTGGTCCCCATATGAAAGAGATAGAGTAGATGAAAAATAAGTAAATCCTTTAAATTTTTAGAAGATTAATTATGGATAGGTTCTAAGAATTGGACCGTAGAAGAGAAGGCATTTTGCATGGGCATGAAGGTCACAGAACAATTGCATGAAATGTAATGTCAAAAAAATAGAATGTGTCAAGCGTGAAGCGATAGAAATGGAGCACCGTGTATCAGGAAGCTACAGCAGTAATGACCAGAGATGAAGATAAGCCATCAGGAGACAGAAACTCCAGGATAGAGGGGCACATGAGCAAGAGCTGCAAGCAAAGGGAGTTGGCAGCAGAGTCTTAATAACTAGAAACAGAAAACTAGAGACTAGTTTACTGCAAAAGACTGTTTAAGTCTTTACCATACCTGGAAGAGGACTGCAGCAGATAAAAGAGGGAAAGTGGTAACACATAAAGGGAAAAGACCACTGAAAGAGAGACTGAAGAATTTCTGGTTACAGGTAAGTTATTAACTTCCTCTGTGAAGAAGGATTGGGAGTCAGTGATCGACCCATATCTACCATAATATTTACAACATTCTAGTTGTGTAACACAGCCAAGCTGTCAGGGAATGAATGGCTTTAGCACTCTACACATTGAGATTCTAATCCTGTCTTCCCTGATTATCACCTGTGTGGTCTGAACTTGAGTATTCTTATTTAAAAAATAGGAATAAATGGATTTCTCTGGTGGTTTAGTGGATAAGAATCCACCTGCCAATGCAGGGGGCATGAGTTCGATCCCTGGTCCAGGAAGATTTCACATGCCACAGGGCACCTGAGCCTGGGTGCCACAACTATTCAGCCCATGGTCTAGAGCCTGCACGCCACAACTACTGAAGCCTGTGTGGTCTAGAGCCTGCACGCCACAACTACTGAAGCCTGTGTGGTCTAGAGCCTGCACGCCACAACTACTGAAGCCTGTGTGCTCTAGAGCCTGTGCTCTGCAGCGAGAAAAGCCGCTGCAATGAGAAGACTACGCACCTCTGTGAAGAGTAGCCTCCACTTGCCACAACTAGAGAAGCCCCGTGCGCAGCAAGGAAAGCCCAGAACAGCCATAAGTAAAAAGATAAAAAGACTTAAGAATTGGAACAAATGTGTACATCACAATAGATTAATTTTAATAATAGATGATAAAATGACAGCAAAGCATCATGTGTTCTAGATAAACATGTAAGATAGATACTTAATACATGATAGTGATTATTATATTTAAGAATTTGATCAAAAGCTGGTCATAAGACCAGTTTATAATTATCTATGTAAAAATGTCTATAATATCATAGTGAGTCTCATTGAAATCCCCTTGCATCATAAGTGCGGATTAGTAACCTTAGCCTACAGTGGCAGTGATGGGTATACAGGCAAATTCTCCAATACCTGATTCCCATTCAGTTCTTTCCTACTTACTTTTGGGTTTATATTTATCCATATTCTCACAACAAATGAAGTTACCTGGTTGCTACAGTGAAACAAATGATTAGATAACATTGGAGGCAAAATAATTCTGTGGTATCAGGTTATTAATTTGGCCAAACTATATTTCATACATTATAGTGTGGTCTACTCAAAAAGAGAACATGGGCCTTCCCTGGTACTTAGTGGTTAGGACTCTGTGCTCCCAATGCAGGAGGTGCAGGATCGATCCCTAGTCTAGGGATCCCATATGCCTCATGGCATGGCCCAAAATATAACAACAAAACAGAACATTTTTTTTTTACTAGAACAACACAATAAAGGGCTCCACATTGTGTCTTCCATCTTTTATTAAAACCCTTCAAGGAGTAAAGTGGGAATGGATTTCCTTTACTTTGCCATATGTTCATATTGATTTGATTAAGCCCTGAGAGATTTTAGCAAAAATCTGATTTGTAGGACTTTAATCATGTTGTGATGGAAAAAGCACTATGCAGGATTTGAATATTAACTGCCAGCTTATTAGCTGTGAGATCTTAGGCAAGTCACTTCATCTTTTTGAATGGCAACATTCCTCACCTCTGAAGTGAGGGGGAGGTGACACGCCCACTCTCTCACAGGGTTATTTTGAGATGCAAATCCATGTGAATACCCTGTTTAAAATGTGCAAATTTTAGCTATTCCCTATTCTCAGTTGCTCTATTAGGCAGTATTTCTTCATACTTCACCAAAGGTTTCATATAACTCTGCCCGGATCCTGACTGTTTTAACTTGCTAGGGCACAGATGTAGATGTATGCTGCTTTTGATTTGTAATCAATTCATGCACAGAATAAACATGATAATCATCACCTTGCTTTGCTCTATAATCAGACATTTTAGTTCCATCCTGTTAGAGAAATAAAAATTCCCTATTCTCTCAAATTGTCTACTGATGAGTAAACTGCTTTCCATCCCCCTCCCCCAAATGCTATGGTCTTTAAAAAATGAATATAGTGTTTATTATTAATACAAGAAGCATTAATAACTGCTTGTCAAATAAAGGCTGTCTGTTATATGTCAAGTTGTTCTAGAGTACTATGCCTTGCAGTTCAGAAAATAAAGCTAACCTAAAAAGCAGGTGGTGAATCGTAATTCAAGGAAAGATGTTGGTTGTAACAGGTTGTTCTTAGAGCTAAGGAAAGTCTTTATCATCTGTCTGAGCATAGGTGTTCTGGTATTTGGGAAATGGGTAAATAAAGAGTTACTATGTAAGTTGTAGAGGGCTGGCCAATTACAAAAATAGAATATAGGATGTGAGTTAGCATTAAACTGTACAGAGGCAGCACTGGGTAGAGGAAGACTGGTTTCAAATGTGACCTAGAGAGGTTCAATTCCTAGTTCTCTGCCTTCCTGCATAGGGGGTGTGTGTGTGTGTGTATGTCAGTTGCTCAGTCATGTCTGACTCTGTGACCCCATGGATTGTAGCCCTCCAGGCTCCTCTGTCCATAGAATTCTCCAGGCAAGAATACTGGACCAGATAGACATTCCCTTCTCCAGGGGATCTTCCCAACTCAGGGATCGAATCCAGGTCTCCTGCACTAGAGGCAAATTCTTTTTTTTTTTTTTTTCTGAATATCTTTGTAGAGTTTATTTCTGGTACATTTAAGAATCACTTGAGCCAAAGAGCTTCCAAGGAATAATATATTAACAGTCTTTGTAAAGTATAAGACATCACACAAATGTTTATTTTGAGCCATATATATATATATATATATTCACTATATATATATGTATGTATGTTTATGTTATTGTTGTATTCCTTACCATTTTGACTTCTATATAAGGTGAGAAGTATGGCTCATTGGTGCAGCCTGAGGGGTAAGCATCAACCTATAGCAACTCTGAATATTAAAGATATGTTATATTGATCAAATCAGAGAGAAGCAGAGGATGAAGCAAGTCAATGAAATCCTGAAGCTCTGCTTTCTTATCTATAAAGTGACAATCATTATCTCTACCCTGAGAAATGGTTGCAGAGATACAGTGAGAAGTTATGTGTGAAACTATTTTGGTGCCTGACAAGGTACTAAAAAGTCTGTTTCTATGACTTTTCTCATTTTTTTTTCTTTTCCTTTTCTTGCTCTCCTTTTTTATCATCTCTTATCTTCCTAGGGTCCACATCATCCTTTTGGAGGGATTCAGAAGGCATTTTGGAAACTTTTATAGTGACTTCAAGCTAGGTTCGTGGTTTTGATTTTCACTTTAGTAGTTGTGAAAATGGCTGCTTAATAGGGATTTCTAGATATTCAGTTACTTGTATTATTCACCTGCATATGTGCAGAAAAATAAGACCTGGTGAGTGGTCAGAAAGAGATGTTAAGAACAAAACCAGCCTCAGAAAAATGAATGATCCCATGGCTGGGGCTGGGAAAGTATAAGGGTAGACCTAGAATATTTTGTGGTACCAAAAAGTAAATGCTCAAAAGATGATCAAGACCTATTCATAGAACACAGAAACAGGCACAAAGGTGATCACTTCAGCCACTCAGTCATGTCCAGCTCTTTGTGACCCCATGCACTGCAGCACAACAGGCCTCCCTGTCCATCACCAACTCCCAGAGCTTGCTCAAACTCATGTGCATTGAGTCAGTGATGCCATCCAACCATCTCATTTTCTGTCATCCCCTTCTCCTCCCACCTTCAATCTTTCCCAGCATTAGGGTCTTTTCCAATGAGTCAGTTCTTCACATCAGGTGGACAAAGTGTTGGAGTTTCAGCTTCAGCATCAGTCCTTCCAATAAATATTCAGGACTGATTTCCTTTAGGATTGACTGGTTTGATCTCCTTGCAGTCCAAGGGACTCTCAAGAGTTGTCTCCAACACCACAGTTCAAAAGCACTGAGACAATTACCATAATGTTAATAAGGTCTATTGATTAGTATTGTATCAATGTTAGTTTCCTGATTTTGGTAGTCATACCTGATGAACTATGGAATGAGGTTTGTGACATTGTACAGGAGAGAGGGATCAAGACCATCCCCATGGCAAAGAAATGCAAAAAAGCAAAATGGCTGTCTGGGGAGGCCTTACAAATAGCTGTGAAAAGAAGAGAGGTGAAAAGCAAAGGAGAAAAGGAAAGATATAAGCATCTGAATGCAGAGTTCCAAAGAATAGCAAGAAGAGATAAGAAAGCCTTCTTCAGCGATCAATGCAAAGAAATAGAGGAAAAGAACAGAAGGGGAAAGACTAGAGATCTCTTCAAGAAAATTAGAGATACAAAGGGAACATTTCATGCAAAGATGGGCTCGATAAAGGACAGAAATGGTCTGGACCTAACAGAAGCAGAAGATATTAAGAAGAGGTGGCAAGAATACACAGAAGAACTGTACAAAAAAGATCTTCA
>SJXQ01010091.1:110052-146647 GCA_006408695.1 Aepyceros melampus | reverse complement strand
CATTTCCTTCTCCTCCTACCTCCACTCTTTCCCAGCATCTGGGTCTTTTCAAATGAGTCAGTTCTTCACATCAGGTGGCAAAAGTATCAGAACTTCTGCTTCAGCATCAGTCCTTCCAATGAATATTCAGGACTGATTTCCTTCAAGATTGACTTGGTTTGATCTCTTTGCAGTCCAAGGGATTCTCAAGAGTCTTCTCCAATACCACAGTCAAAAAGCATCAATTATTCAGTGATAAGCCTTCTTTATGGTCCAGCTCTCACATCCATACATAATTACTGATAAAACCATAGCTTTGACTGGATGGATTTTTGTTGGAAAGTGATGTCTCTGCTTTTTAATATGCTGTCTAGGTTGGTCATAGCTTTTCTTCCAAGAAGCGAACATCTTTTCATTTTATGGCTGTAGTCACTATCTGCAGTGATTTTGAAACCCAAGAAAATAAAGTCTGCCACTGTTTCCATTGTTTGCCATTCTATCTGCCCTGAAATGATGGCACCAGATGCCATGATCTTCGTTTTTTGAATGCTGAGTTTAAGCCAGCTTTTTCACTCTCCTTTTTCACTTTTATCAAGAGGCTCTTTATTTCCTCTTCCCTTTCTGCCATAAGGGTGGTGTCATCTGCATATCTGAGGTTATTGATATTTCCCCTGGCAGTCTTTAGTCCAGTTTGTGCTTCATCCAGTCCAGCATTTCACATGATGTACTCTGTGCATAAGTTAAATAAGCAGGGTGACAATATACAGCCTTGACATGCTTGTTTCCCAATTGGGAACCAGTCTATTGTTCCATGCCTGGTTCTAACTGTTGCTTCTTGACCTGCATACAGATTTCTCAGGAAGCAGGTCAGGTCATCTGCTATTCCCATCTCTTTAAGGATTTTCCACAGTTTGCTGTGACCAACACAGTCAAAGGTTTTGGCATAGTCAATAAAGCAGAAGTAGATATTTCTCTGGAACTCTCCTACTTTTTATATGAGCCAATGGATGTTGCAACTTTGATCTATGGTTCCTCTGCCATTTTAAATTTAGCTTGAATATCTGAAAGCTCTCAGTTCATGTACTGTTGAAGTCTTGCTTAAATTTTGAGGATTACTTTGCTAGTGTGTGAGATAAATACAACTGTGCAGTTGTTTGAACACTCTTTGGTATTGCCTTTCTTTGGGATTGAAATGAAAACTGACATTTTCCAGTCCTGTGGCCACTGCTGATTCTTCCAAATTTGCTGGCATATTTAGTGTAGCACTTTCACAGCATCATCTTTTAGGATTTGAAATAACTCAACTGGAATTCCATTACCTCCACTAGTTTCTTTCACAGTGATGCTTCCTAAGGCCCATTTGACTTCACATTTCAGAATGTCTGGCTCTAGGTGAGTGATCGCACCATCATGGTTATCTGGGTCATTAAGATCTTTTTTGTATAGTTCTTCTGTGTATTTTTCCACCTCTTCTAATCAGATTAGGTTTGTGCTTAGTCACTCAGTTATGTCTGACTCTTTGCAACACAATGGACTTGTACCCCACCAGTCTCCTCTGTCCATGGGATTTTCCGGGCAAGAATACTGGAGTGGGTTGGTATTCCCTCCTCCAAGGGATCTTTCCAGCCCAGGGATCAAACCTAGGTCTTCCACATTGCAAGATTATCATTTGAGCCACCAGAGAAGTGCAGTCTAGGTTTAAATATATTTAAAATGTACACACCAATTGAAAATATATGTACATATCTTGGCTCAGACGGTAAAGCATCTGTCTGCAATTCAGGAGACCCGGGTTCGTTCCCTGGATTGAGAATATCCCCTGGAGAAGGAAATGGCAGCCCACTCCAGTATTCTTGCCTGGAAAATCCCATGGACCNTCCACTTCCTAAGATGAGAATTGGATGGATCAATTTATAGTTTTATAGTAGTTATAAATTATTATTTTTAATTGTAATTAATAAAAATAATAATTTTATATAACTTATAATAGACTCATCCAATTCTCATCTTGGGAATTGCATATTGGTATATAGAAATATCCTACACATGTGGCTAGAATGATTAGATGTAAAGTCAGAGGTAGTAGGTTATCCATATTCTGCTCTGAATTGAGAAGAGTGTCTGCCTACTGAAGAGACAGATGATGTCCTATGGCCTCCATGACCTGACAAGATTCCAACCTTCTCACGTGAAATCAAACTGCATTCTTAAGGCATTTATAGCCTTACAACCAAGTCCTTTGTTTTTCCTTAAGTTAGGTCATTTTGATTTACCTTAATTGAAACCAGACATGTTTTGATTGACATAATGGTAATGAAAAATATAATGACTAATTTTTTCTATGTGCATTTAGTAGTTAAGAGGACTGAATTATAGAATGGTGAAATTTTGCTTATGGAGAGAAAAGAGCAATGACTTAAAATCACATCTTTTGATCTTTTTTTTTTTTTTTAATATTATGCTATGTCTTTGGACCAAAAGAGGAGAGTGAAAAAGTTGGCTTAAAACTCAATATTCAGAAAACTAAGATTATGGCATCTGGTTCCATCACTTCATGGCAAATAGATGAGGAAGCAATGGATACAGTAACAGACTTTTATTTTGGGGGGCTCCAAAATCACTGCAGATGGTGACGGCAGCCATGAAATTAAAAGACACTTGCTCCTTGGAAGAAAAGTGATGACCAACCTAGATAGCATATTAAAGAGCAGAGACATTACTTTGCCAATAAAGGTCCATCTAGTTAAAGCTATGATTTTGCTAACAGTCATTTATGGTATGAGAGTTGGACTATAAAGAAATCTGAGTGCCAAAGAATTGGTGCTTTTGAACTGTGGTGATGGAGAAGACTCTTGAGTGTCCCTTGGGCAGCAAGGAGATCCAACCAGTCAATCCTGAAGGAAATCGGTCCTGAATATTCATTGGAAGGACTGATGCTGAAGTTGAAACTCCAGAACTCTGGCCATTGATGCAAAGAACTGACTCATTTGGAGAGACCCTAATGCTGGGAAAGATTGAAGGCTTGAGAAAGAGATGACAGAAGATGAGATGTTTGGATGGCATCACCGACTCTTGCCAAAGAATTGGTGCTTTTGAACTGTGGTGATGGAGAAGACTCTTGAGTGTCCCTTGGGCAGCAAGGAGATCCAACCAGTCAATCCTGAAGGAAATCGGTCCTGAATATTCATTGGAAGGACTGATGCTGAAGTTGAAACTCCAGAACTCTGGCCATTGATGCAAAGAACTGACTCATTTGGAGAGACCCTAATGCTGGGAAAGATTGAAGGCTTGAGAAAGAGATGACAGAAGATGAGATGTTTGGATGGCATCACCGACTCAATGGCTGTGAGTTTGAGTAACTCCAGGAGTTGGTGATGGACATAGAGGCCTGATGTGCTGCAGTCCATGGGGTTTCAAAGAATTGGAAACGACTGAGCAACTGAACAGAACTGAACTTGGACCAAAAAAAGTGATCTAAAAGAAGTCATTAGGGACAAAGAATTGAAAATTTGTTGAAAAACATGTTGTTCAGTTCCATTAAAGTGCAGAATAGTGTAGAATCATTCTATTTTTACATGCCAACAGCAAGTAATTTTCTGTTAAAAAGAATATGCTTCAATGGTATATACCTCATTTTCTGTTATAAAATTCAGATATGCTGCTACTGCTAAGTTGCTTCAGTCGTGTCCAACTCTGTGCAACCCCAGAAACGGTAGCCCACCAGGCGCCCCTGTCCCTGGGATTCTCCAGGCAAGAACACTGGAGTGGGTTGCCATTTCCTTCCCCAATGCATGAAAGTGAAGAATGAAAATGAAGTAACTCAGTTGTGTCCTACTCCTAGCGACCCCACGGATTGCAGCCTACCAGGCTCCTCCGTCCATGGGATTTTCCAGACAAGAGTACTGGACTGGGTTGCCACTGCCTTCTCCAAAATTCAGATATAGGAAATCTATTTTATAATATTTTCATTTTTTCCTTTAATATACTTTGACTTGTTCATCTTTTGAATATACTCTTCCTGTATAAACTAGAATAGACCAGAAATCATCCACATTTGCTATATATGATTATTATAGCTTTATATTGCCCAGGATTCTAGTGGTATATTAGATAATATGGTGTTTTTGGAGAGAGGAGAAAGTATATAATTTTTAAGACATTTCTAGAAAGTGTTACAAGATTGTAAGGCTAAAATTTACTCTATACAACAAATAACTCAATACAGAAAGCTTTTAAAACTCTCAAATACATGTGGTACTTGAAAGGTTAGTTACCATCTTAAATTTATCTAAATCTGCTTAGTACCACAATAATGCTATGCAATAATGCAAGAGAACTGTGCCTTAAATGTGCTTCTCTAGATAGGTGCATATCTTAAATGCTGTTTATTAATGCAAGTGTGTATATGCTGTACATATATTTTTTTTTGCAAGTCACATTTTTATTCCACATCCTTTCTCTATGCTTTATCTGTGTAATACCAATATTTTAGTTTCTAACTCTCGAGAGATTGTATGATAGTGGAAAACAAATTATCAAAGCAATTATGATGTTTTCATATCTACAGGAGCTAGAAATCTCTGCTTTTAAAATTAATTATTAGTTTCAACTTCTGAAATGTAGATAGTGCTACAGGTACTCAATCAAACTGTTAGAATGTGCTATTTTGAATCATAATGATTTTTTTTGTCAAAAGTGTTTCTTAATATATTTAGCTATCAGAAAAATTTATCAGACTTCAATTAGAAAATCATTTAAAAGCAGCACAGCTGATTAGAGGATTTTTTCCTTCTTTAAAAAAAAATCAGTGCAAATCTAATCACTATCTGCTATAAATTCAAATAATAGTATGTTTTATGCTATATTTAACATCCCTTAAAACCATCTGTAGTTATTTACTTGGGGAAATATGTCTAAATATTAAGCAATTTTAAACATTTGATTATTTGAAGGACAAGGTTTGGAATAAATTAAAATTACAAATTCTTCATTTTGAAAATTATTTAAATGACTTCTCCTATCACTTTAGACTATATCCTAGATCTAGCAAGGTTGATATCTTAGCCTGATTCTCCCAGGTGTCTTAGGAGACACATTTTAGGAGACTTCAGACTGACACTATGGTTGATATTTGTAAATGTGGACACTGGGCTAATTACTTTTTTTAAAGCACTAGATCTACATTCTGAAAGACACTTTTAAAAACCAGATCCTATTTGGTTTCAGCATTCAGGCTGGGCTTTAATCTTTCTTTAGAAACTCTCACAGACCTCAGATCTTCCCATCAAGCCAACGCCAGATTTTGTGTGTGTTTATGTGTGTTAAGTTGCTTCAATTGTGTCTGACTTTGTGAGACCCTATGGACTGTAGCCTTCCAGGTCCTCTGCCCCTTTGAATCTCCAGGCAGAAATACTAGAGTGGGTTCCCAGGCCCTTCTCCAGGGAATCTTTCGCCTAGGGATTGAACCTGCCTCTCATATGTCTCCTGTATGGGCAGGTGAATTCTTGACCACTAGCACCACCTGAGATGGAGATGGTTTCTGCATTCAAGAGATGCAGAAACATGAAGCAGTCTTGAAATTTACCTAAAGATAAACACCCTTTTTAAGCCTCTTCCAGGATACTATTTCATGAATATCCAGAATTAATACTGTCTTGAAGTTCTTAAACAACACTTATTTCTCCATTTTTTGTCACTAATTTTCATGTTCTAGTGTAAAACACTTAATATACCATATTTGGAGCAAAATTCCCTTAGTTTCAGTAATAACTTAGTTTTAAAAAAGGGCGCTAGGTATTACTGCTTGATGATTAGAAAACTTGAACTCTAGCACTGGTTATGTGTCTATTGGTTATCTTTTAAAATATGTTTATTTGCATAAATAAGTATTATGCATGTGCCTGGTTTTCTATTTTAGGTGCTGATGATTCAGTAGAAAAAATAATTTACAAATTCTGGCATCTAATGAATTTACATCCTAGCAATTATCCTTGTGGAAATTGCTTAATTTCCATATTTGTATGTAGCTATCTCTTTCATGCATACATATACTTATGTAAGTAGATAGATAGATACATATAGATATTAATCCAAGGCATTATATATACTGAGAACCTCTATAATATGCAAGGAAATTATTTTATTGTTAGTTTTAAATTAGCAATAATCAAATCAATTAAATTAACTAATCAAATCATTCCTAACACTTTAGAGACCTAATGAGCTTCCTATTTCAAATGCTGAGTTGCACAATACATAACTCTTGTCTCTAGATTTGCTGTTGTATATAGCAATGACCTTTCTTTACTGTCATGTTGCATTTAGGGAAGATACTTGATTTGTTACCCACCTTAAGATTCTTTTTGGCAATGTAACCTATTAATTTTCTTTTCTTTTATCCTTTGAGTTCTTACCTCTTAGAATTACTTGCTGTAAAAGTTATATTTGTTATAGAGCAAAGGTTAGCAATTACTCTGACTAGAGGCCACTATTAGTACTTGAGTATCTTTAAGGGCTAAATTATAACATTGTATTATGGTTGGAATTACAGTCTTTTTACCTGAGATGGATCTTAAAGATCATCATGTTCTATCCTGTAATTTCACAGAGTTTTTAATCATCTAGCACAAGGTTATCTAGTCACTTGGTAGCAGAGCTGGAAGTATGTCCAAATCTCTTATGTTCTTCATGACCATACAACTCATCATTTATATGAGGTAGTATTGCCTTCTTACATATTTCTTCCTGCTCCTAATCTTAACAGTGTGCTACTTTGGTATAGCATGTAATGCATTTTAACCATGTCTACCCCAACAGTTCAACCCATTCCAGTCCTCTTCCCTGGAAAATCCCATGGACGGAGGAGCCTGGTGGGCTGCGGTCCATGGGATCGCGAAGAGTCGGACACGACTGAGCAATTTCACTTTCACTTTTCACTTTTATGCATTGGGGAAGGAAATGGCAACCCACTCCAGTATTCTTGCCTGGAGAATCCCAGGGACAGAGGAGCCTGGTGGGCTGCCGTCTATGGGATTGCACAGAGTCGGACACGACTGAAGCGACCTAGCAGGAGCAGCAGCAGCAGCCACCCCAACAGTTATTTTCTGTCAAATTATATTTCCTGAAAAAAATCACATGCTTAAAAAAATTAGCTTAGCAACATAATTATTGGGCTTCCCTGGTGGCTCAATGGTAAAGAATCTCTCTGCCATTGTAGGAGATGCAAGTTCTATCCTTGAGTCATGAAGATCCCCTGGAGAAGGAAATGGCAACCCATTCGAGCATTCTTGCTGGTATAAGCCCATGGACAGAGGAGGCTGGCGGGCTACAGTCCATGGGTGTCACAAAGAGTTGAACTCAAGTTAGCAACTAAACACAAAACAGAATTATTATCAGATATGAGAATAGAGGCTAGGCGGCTCAGATGGTAAAGAATCCACCTGAGATGCTGGAGACCTGGGTTCCATCCCTGGGCTGGGAAGATCCCCTAGAGGAGGGCATGTCAAAGCACTCCAGTATTCTTGCCTGAAGAATCTCCACGGACAGAGAAGCCTGACGGCTACAGTCCATGGGCTTGCAGAGTCAGACGCAACTGAGCACAGAAACACACGAAAATAGAGCAATATCGATTGCAGATAAGCAGGAATCTGGTGGATGTGAAAAGGCAAAAATAACCACTAAATTTATGACTGTTTCATGAAGCTTATGACTGAAACTCTCTTATACCATTGTTTTATTCTAATGCACACCTAGATTTATCTGAACTTAACACAGGACAATAGCATTTTATTTTTTAATATGAATAGAAATAAATGATTACATTAAATTTTGTCTTACCAATTTTGTGGACAGCTCCAAAAATTTTAAAAAGATTTGTTTCCCCAGATAGAATGAAATAAAAATAATTTCATTCAGGAGTATATTTGTAAAATCATGAAAGTAACAGTAATATTTAAGACGATGCAGTCCTAATGGACAATACAGCTACTTGGTAAATTTTTCTATTTTCAAATAAAAAGTAGTCTTTGGTAGCTCATAAGTCAACTTATGATATCACTTGCCATTTTAGGCATCCTTATATGCTTGAATGCCAAAGTATATACTGCTTCTTCATATTAAGAATTCTAGACCCAAAGTAGCTTTGACAATCATAGATTAATTTAGACATTTTCAGATAAATTAGTTAAGGTCCTAAGGGATAAAGTAGAACTGTGCTCTGTGAACTCCATTAGAGCAGGAAAAATATTGTTTATATATAAATAATATTTTATATATATATATATATATAAGTTTGCCCTCAAATGAGATACAAGAGACATGAGATTCTGTGAAAATGATGACTTTCTATACTGAATATTCAGAAATGTTATTTTTGAAATAGGAGTTTTTATTGTTTGTGTGAGTGTGTGTGTGCTCAGTCGTGTCCAACCCTTAGCCAGCCAGGCTCCTCTGTCCCTGGGATTTCCCAGACAAGAATGCTGGAGTGGGTTGCCATTTCCTTCTCCAGGGGATCTTCCCAAACCAGGGATTGAACCTGCGCCTCTTATGTCCCCAGAATTGGCATGCAGATTCTTTACCATTAGCACCACCTGGGAAGCCCATGACTTTTTATTAGAAGGGTATTTATTTTTAAAGTATTGAAAATAACCCATTCTTTTGCAGCCATGACACATTAACTCATGTAAATTGTTCTCAAAATATCAGTTTTGTAACATCACATATGATAGAATATTTCTTAATTCTGTAGGATGTTTTATTATTTTCATTATTTAAAAAATTCCAATTTTAGATCAAATCACAGAACTAATTAATATCATCATATTTTTAGACAAGAAAATATTCAGTTTTTTCTTCTTTAGATTAATATATATATTAAGTTAAGAATTTATTCCCAGGTTAATGTGTATTTGACTTTGTTTGATTTACTTTTTTTTTAATTTACTTTTTATCTAGCTCATATCCTTATGTGGTATCTCTATTTCTTTTGAATTTTTGTGTATTCATTTATTATGCATTAAACTCAGCAATTTTCATGAAACTTGTTCATATTACTTCATATTCTGTCTTTAATTGTGGTGTTTTCCATTTCTGTTTTCTTTAGTTGCTATCCTCATATCTTCTATTTATGTGTTTAAATTTATTTAAACAGAATTGTGACTTAAAATGGATGCAAAATCAGCTGAAATCTTAGTCTTAAAAAATTCAAAACTGTCAAATTAAAACTGTTAGCAGGAAACAACTTCAAACACACTTTCTTTTCAATGGCTATTATTGTAATTCAAACTTTCACTTAGAATTGAAAGCAATTTTGATTAAAGGGTTTCAATTTTGATTTTTCATTAAAAAGTAGCAATATAAGTCCATTAATGCTATAAAGGTAAATTTATTTAAGAGTGTACAGTTGTGGATTTAAATAAAATGTGGTTATTTAAAACCCTTTTAATTTATGTTCCATCACTCCCTGCTGTTAGAACCTGTTTCAGAACTTAATTATCTTGATGACTACAACAAAATTCTGTGACAAATTACCCAGGAAATATAAGAACATAATTTAGGACAAAAAGGTTTTAAATTAACTGGCTTTTGCTCAAAGGAGTTCTGTCAGACAATTTTTGTTTTGTAACTGAATATTGATTGAGAGAGAAATTGAAAAGATTACAGGAATTGTCATTCATTTTTGCAAAATAAGTTGTAGTTTCCACATACCATATCAAATAACAAATCATATAGCACCATCTAAAATTTGGGGGCATTGCTTTTTTCCAAACTTGCTATTTTATAAAGAATTTTAGCTTTGTGTTCACTGAACACCAAACAGAGCATGAGTCTCTCTTAGCTTGGTTGCTGAACATGTGATTTAAATAGGTTTTGTGTATTAGAATGCCCTTTTTTTTATTCTCATGGACCAAATTAATCTGAGCTCAATTGTAGAATTCTAAAAAGTACTGCGGTGGAGGTGTCAGCAACACTAGCATCAAGATCAGCAAAGGCACTGTTAAATGTGACATTTTGCAATTAATTCTAGCAAAGGTGTTCAGTCACATCATCCCTTCAGTATAATTTGCATTTGACCCTTGATAATACCCACTTTCTTACATTTCAAGTTCATTGTTTTTAAGAAACGATTTTCTTCAGAACCTCCTAGACTTCTGGTCTTAACTTGGAGTGCTTTTTGCTTTTGCAGTTGTCTTTTCTTTGTACTGATTCATTTAAGCAGAGTTAAGCAAAAATATCTTTAAACACCAGGTTTATTGTCTACTATATCACTAGTGATATTACTTCATTTATATTGGTAATGCTCTTTACTTTATTAGGCTATGAATTTCTTAATGCCAAAAACAAGTTTTTCATGTTTATATCCTTNTGCAGTTGTCTTTTCTTTGTACTGATTCATTTAAGCAGAGTTAAGCAAAAATATCTTTAAACACCAGGTTTATTGTCTACTATATCACTAGTGATATTATTTCATTTATATTGGTAATGCTCTTTACTTTATTAGGCTATGAATTTCTTAATGCCAAAAACAATGTTTTTCATGTTTATATCCTTAGCACCTAGCATGATATCTGTCACATAATGGATCAAAAATATATGTTTCATCTCTGAATACATAAAGGAGTACAAGTCTCCCATCCTTGAGACTGCTGCTGCTGCTGCTGCTAAGTCGCTTCAGTCATGTCCGACTCTGTGCGACCCCATGGATGGCAATCCACGAGGCTCCTCCATCCATGAGATTTGCCAGGCAAGAGTACTGGGGTGGGGTGCCATTGCCTTCTCCGTCCTTGATACTAAATCATGCTTAAAGTCAGTTCCCATTGCTGCATCTCTTCCAGTAGCAGTATTGGCAGTACTTCTCTTGAGAGTATGGGAGATGTGGCCTGTATTTTCTATCTTTGAGCACTTGTTCAGCTACTTAACTTTGCAAGCACAATATTTTTAAATGACTTCTTTTCATTTTTTCCAGAAGTTCTCAGCCTATAAAAATCTGTTTTTCATCATTTCTAAGAACAAATTCACATGTCAACTCACAGGACTTTGTCAGCCTTCTTGTGTAATTCCCTCAGAAACTCACTTGCTGTTATTGAATTGAAAAAATAAAAAAAAAAAAAAAAAAAACTGGGGGAGTCATGGAAAAAGGGGTTGTGCACAGTTGTTAGTCACTAACCTCTTTTTATGGGTTCAGCACCTGTCTTCCCGGCGGATCAATTTCCATTTTATTAACATTTTCTGTTTCCTCTCTTTTTTGTTGTGGTCTGATTTCATTCCACCTTGAGGAGTTGAATTTCAAGCAATACACTTGAGACATGTTTTAAAAGTTCCCTGAATATTTTGAAATGGGGTTTTCCAAATTAATCAGCACAACAAAAAGTAGACTAGACTTCTTAAGAACTTTCTTCTCATCTGTTAACCTTTTGCTCTTTTTAATCCTTCCTTTTAAAAGAAAATTCTGCTATTGAAAGTATTTAAGGCTGTCATTTGGTTTCTCTCTCTCTCTTTTTCTTTTTTTGCATTTTAGTTAGGGTGAGGTATAGATTTAGAAAATATTTTCTTAAACCATTTTCTCCAATTAAAGAATTTAGAATATTGCTATAAATATTCAAGATGGGTTATTTTACTTATGCTCTCTGGTTTCCTTCCTTTCATTTATTTAATTATTATATGTTAGAGATAAAGGGTAAATAACATACTCCTTTTTATTTATTTATTTTTAATTGAAGAATAATTGCTGTACAGAATTTTGTTGTTTTCTCTCAAACCTCAACATGAATCAGCCATATGTATACATATCTCCCCTCCCTTTTGAACCTCCCTCCCATCTCCTTCCCTATCGCACCCCTCTAGGTTGATACAGAACCCCTGTTTGAAATTTCCTGAGACATACAGCAAGTTCCCTTTGGCTATCTATTTTACATATGGTACTGAAGAAATTATTTGCAGGACAGCAGTGGAGAAACAGACACAGAGAGTAAACTTATGGACATGGGGAGAGGAGAGTGTGAGATGTATGGAGAGAGCAATATGGAAGCAAACATACTCCTTTTTATACATGATTTATTTAATGCTTTACATTTATTATACTTTAAAATATTTAATCTTTATAATCACTCAATGAGATAGGCAGAGAAGAGGACAGTATTTTCACTGAGGATCTGATGCTCACAGAGGTGAATATCATGTCTGTTTTGAGGTCCTAAGGCTTGATTTCATCTTTTCTCAGATTTGATGCCTTTTTCACCTACCTCCTAATCTATCCACCACCAAATATTTTCATTTCTGTCACATATCCAGTGTCATTCCTAAAGACTGCTACTACCAAACGTACATTGTGAATCTTACATGAAGAACACTGTGTTAGTTTCTCCTTAAGAAATCTGTGTGTGTGTGTATGTGTGTGTGTGCGCGCGCGCGCGTGTATGCAATATCAGTATTTTCACTGA
Organism: Aepyceros melampus; assembly: GCA_006408695.1. Lineage (NCBI taxonomy): Eukaryota > Metazoa > Chordata > Mammalia > Artiodactyla > Bovidae > Aepyceros > Aepyceros melampus. Next base: position 134,231 of record SJXQ01010091.1, on the reverse strand, counting down.
GGATCTGATGCTCACAGAGGTGAATATCATGTCTGTTTTGAGGTCCTAAGGCTTGATTTCATCTTTTCTCAGATTTGATGCCTTTTTCACCTACCTCCTAATCTATCCACCACCAAATATTTTCATTTCTGTCACATATCCAGTGTCATTCCTAAAGACTGCTACTACCAAACGTACATTGTGAATCTTACATGAAGAACACTGTGTTAGTTTCTCCTTAAGAAATCTGTGTGTGTGTGTATGTGTGTGTGTGCGCGCGCGCGCGTGTATGCAATATCTCGCAATAACATAAACTTTGAACCTTGCAATTACTATATGATAATGAAAGAGGTATCAATGAAAAATAAATAAATATCTTATCATTTATACTTTGAGAAAGTTTAGTGGATATTTTACCCGATACTTTAGATCAGTTTCATATGATGGTAAAGATCAAAGCTAGCATCTTTTCATTGTGATGTTAATTAATTTCTGCCTTGATTCTACTGTTCTTATATACTCTCCTAAAGTAATCCATCATCATGCTGAGGCAAGGGTAATTCAATCTATCACTGTTGGATTCTGATAGAGGGCTTAGGGGAAATGCAAGTCATCTCCCCAGCAGTAATCAAACAGCTGTGATACATGCCACTTTATGCTTATATCATCATATAATAGATGGCTTTCCTCTTCATGGAAGCTTGCCTCAAAATTTTCAGACAGATGGACCCTGATGCAAAGGTTTCATTTTGTGGAATTTAAGGCTGTGAACTAGTTATTGACAAATACTACATCATCAGTTCCAGTTGAAGACACAGCCTAATAAGTAGAACATTGGCACTAATCCTTATTTAATCAGCCTTAAAATGGTAATTTCAAATTGATGAGGGCACAGGGAATAGATTTTGTACTCATAAAGTGCTTCTAAAAATACCAATAATGTGTGTATACAACCCAAGGATGAAATTAAAGAGTCCCCAGCAACTATAATAAGAAGAATAAACTATAAAGAGCATAAAAAAAGTATGACTGAAAGACCTTATAAAAACACAGAGAGGAAAATTTCTTCCTGTCTCTCTAGTAATACGCATTCATATTTGTAGTCTGAAATTTAATCTAGGGAACAAATAGTCATAGGATTAAAAGAGAAGGATTTTTAAAAGTGAGTATAAGTATCATTAAGAATGTCTGTCACTTCTGAAGACAGTATAATCATATGAACAAGCTCAAATGTTGAAACGGATTTTAGAGCTCGTATGATCCAAATCAGTTATTTAATAGATAAGCAGGCTAAGTAAGGTTAAATTATACAGATAGCAACTTTCTAAGCAAATACTAGAATCCAAGCTTCCAAATGCTCTGTTTTCTGTTTCTGTCCTATCTCTGCAAACATATGCTCATTAACAAAGGACCAGCTTGGATCTCTCTTATGAGCACTCATAGCCCCATCCCCTAATTCTGAGTAAAACTGTAATGCAGAGAATTTGATTATTTATAAACCTTTCAATTTTTAAAAAATCTTCTCCATGACCAGCTCTTCAGGTCCTGTTGTTGCCACTCCCCTTAATGTTTTGTTACACTTGATTTCAGCAAATGATATATGCACAATAATATATGATCACTGCACCTGTATTGAAATTTAAGGGGAATTCTTTCCAATTCTTGCCTGAGTAACAAACCTTGAAGATAAAGCCTCATGGCCCCAGGATAAGTCTAATTGTGCAACTTTAATAGTTAAAGAAGAATTGGACAAGAAGGTCAGTGAGAAAGACATACCTTCCTTCCTTTGCTTCCTTTCTTTGACTTTTTAGAAGTGGTTTCTTCTTAGGCACAATTGGACATTTTTCTTCAATAATAATAGCAACAGTCACAAATGTAATATAGACTGAACATGGTACTAAGAGCATTGCAGATATCGGCTTTCTCTTCCTTACACAGTATATATATATGAAGAAAGCATGGAGATGTTAAATAACTCACTGATTATCTTAAAGCTATTGAGTATCAGATTAGGGTTTGAATTCTTCATGCATGCTCAGTCCCTCAGTTGTGTCTGATTCTGTGTACTGTAGCCTGCCAAGCTCCTCTGTCCATAGGATTATTGTTGTCAGTTGCTAAATCGTGTCCAACTCTGTGACCCCATGAACAGCAGATGCCAGTCTTCCCTGTCCTTTACAATTTCCTGAGTCTGCTCAAACTCACAGCCATTGAGTCAGTGATGTCATCCAACCATCTCATCCTCTGTTACTCACTTTTCCTACTCTCAGTTTTTCCCAGCATCAGGGTCTTTTCCAATGAGTTGGCTCTTTGTATCAGGTGGCCAAAGTATTGGAACTGCAGCTTCAGCATCAAACCTTCCAATGAATATTCAGGGTTGATTTCCTTTATGATGGACTGGCTGGATCTCCTTACAGTCCAAGGGACTCTCAAGAGTCTTCTCCAGCACCACAATTTGAAAGCATCAATTATTTGGTGCTCAGCCTTCTTCATGGTCCAACTCTCACATCTCTACATGACTACTGGGAAAACCATAGCTTGGACTAGATGGAACTTTGTCAGCAAAGTGATATCTCTGCTTTTTAATACAATGTCTTGGCTTGTCATAGGCTTTCTTCCAAGGAGCAAATGTCTTTTAATGTCAGGGTTGCAGTCACCCTCCACAGTGATTTTTGAGGCCCAAGAAAACAAAATCTTTCATTGTTTCCACTTTTTCCCTATCTATTTGCATGAAGTGATGGGACTGGATACCATGATCTTCACTTTTTAAATGCTGAGTTTTAAGAAAGCTTTCTCACTCTCCTCTTTCATTCTCATCAAGAGCCTCTTTAATTCCTCTTTGTTTTCTGCCGTTAGAGTCATATCACCTCCATATCTGAGATTGTTGATATTTCTCCAGACAGTCTTGATTCCAGATTGTGAGTCATCCAGCCTGGCATTTTTCATGATGTACTCAACATAGAAGTTAAATATGCAAGATGACAATTTGCAGCCTTGACATATTCCTTTCTGATTTGGAACAAGTCCCTTGTTCTATGTCTGGTTCTAACTGCTGCTTCTTGGCCTGAGTACAGTTTTCTCTAGAAGTAAGTAAGATGGTTTGATATTCTCATCTTTTTAAAGAATTTTCCACAGTTTGTTGTGTTCCTCACAGTTTCTAGCTTTAGTGTAGTCATTGAAGAAGAAGTAGTTTGTTTTTTTTTTTTTTTGGTGGACTTCCCTTGATTTTTCTACGATCCAGCAAATGTTGGCAATTTGATTTCTGGTTTCTCTGCCTCTTCAAAACCCAGCTTGTACATCTAGAAGTTCTTAGTTCATATACTGTTGTAGCCTAGCTTGAAGGATATTGAATATCACCTTGCTAGCATGTTAAATGAGTGCAGTTGTGTGGTAGTTTGACCATTCTTTGGCCTTGTCTTTCTTTGGGATTGGAATGAAAATTCATATTTCCAGTCCTGTAGTCACTGCTCAATTTTCCAAAGTTGCTGACATATTGAATATAGCACTTTAAGAGCATCATCTTTGAGGATTTGGAATAGCTCAGCTGAAGTTGCATCATTTCCATTAGCTTTGTTCATAGAGACCCACTTGACTTCACCTTCAGAATGTTTGGCTTTAGGTGAATGACCACACCATCTTAGTTATCTGGGTCATTAATATCTTTTTGTATAGTTATTTTGTGTATCCTTGCCACCTCTTCTTAACCTCTTCTGCTTCCATTAGGTCCTTGCCATTTCTGTCCTTTATTGTGCCCATCTTTGAATGAAATGTTCCCTTGGTTTCTCCAATTTTCTTGAATAGATCTCTAGTTTTTCCCATTCTATTGTTTTCTTCTATCTCTTTACATTATTCACTTAAGAAGGCTTTGCCATCTCTCTTTGCTATTCACTTGAACTCTGTATTTAGTTAGTTAAAGCATTCCCTTTCTCTTTTGCCTTTTGTTTCTCATCTTTTCTTATCTATTGTAAGCCCTGCTCAAGCAATTGTTTTGCCTTCCTGTATTTCATCTTCTTAAGAATGATTTTGGTCACCACTTCCTGATACCTTCAAAAATACTGGAGTGAGTTTTCATTTCCTTCTCCAGGGGATCTTCCCAACCCAAGAATCAAACCCACTTTTCCTGCATTGGCAGGTGGATTCTTTGCTAGTACCACATGTGAAGCATAATTTTTTTTCTCGTGACTCAGTGGTAAAGAATTTGCCTGCCAATGAAGGAGAGGCAGGTTTGATCCCTGGGTTGAGAAGATCCCTTGGAGAATGAAATGGGAACCTACTGCAGTATATTGGACTGGGAAATCCCATGAACAGAGGCAGCTGGTGGGCTACAGTTCATAGAGTCAATGAAGAGTCTGACGCAGTTTGGAGACTAAACAACAACCTTAAATTTTTGAACTCTTATTAGTGTAAATGTCTCCTCCCAATAATCCTAATGCAATATTTGCTATCCTAGACTACCCTCTGTACACTAGAATTCTCTCCATCACACTTACTCTCTGTTTTTACTTTTCCCCATTTGCCAACAACTGAAAACTAATATATACATAACAAAACCCTATAGCATACATCTTAGTATCTATAGAATCATGATTTAATATAACTCACTTTTGAAATAATATGAAATAACACTTATATATGCACACATTGAAATGTTGAAATAGTATTAAAATTCTGTCACCAGGAATCATACTGAAATATGTGAATTAATAGAATCAACCTTTTAGTTTTCCTGGGCTTCCCTGGTGGCTCAGACAGTAAACAATCCACCTGCAATATTGGAAAGCTGGGTTTGATCCCTGGGTTGGGAAGATCCCCTGGAGAAGGGAAGGGCTACCCACTCCAGTGTTCTTGCCTAGAGAATTCCATGGACAGAGGAGCCTGTCAGTCTACAGTTCATGGGGTTGCAAAGAGTCAGACATGACTGAGCAACTTTCACTGTCACTTTAGTTTTCTTATTATAATAAATACATTAATTTAATTATAGAACATACTATTTTAATAACTAATGCACACATATAGTATAAGTTTGTATATTTTATAATATTTAGAGACACTTGCTTTCTTCTAGTCATTGTCTTAAATGATAAGAGAGAAAAATGAAATCTGAAGGTTTATGGAGCAAAAGAAGGAGATGATATCTACAGTGTGAAGCAGGTTGGGACAAGTGCCTTGAGGGTATTGCAGGGTCCTATAGGCAATCAGAGAATGAGACTACTCATTTCTTACTGGGGTGATCAAAAAAGGTTTCATGAAAGAGTTAGTGAGCCAGAGATTAATGTATGTATAGATTTTTGAAAGGATGAAGTGAAAGAACTGATTTTAGGCAAACACAGTGTAACAGGTTCATGTTGAAGGTTATATGAAACATACTGATTTTTCTGAATATCTTTGGGGAATAGAGTGTGAATGAGCTAGAGAAAAATATTGAATCTGCATAATTGGAAGTAGGGAATATTGAAAAGATTTGATCTTGGATATAGTATTTTCATGTCATTGGCAGAAAGAAAGTATAATGACTGAATATGAGAGAAATTGAAGATGGAGAGACCAATGAGAAGGCAATGATAGCAAACAATATAAGAAAGATTGTTATTGAGCTTTTTTTGCAGTGGCTACTTTATACATACGATTTAAGTTATTCAACACCTTAAAAATTGGGAATCAACGTATTTTAGCAATCAAAAACTTTGAACTTCAGAGCAGTTAGATAATTTGTCTATGCTCATACAAACCTTTAAAAAGAGGAACCTTTTTAGAGGTTTAAGAAAATGAAGAGTAGTTAACATATGATGATTGAATAATCATTGGTAAGCAATTGTTTCACTGGGGTGAAAGCTATAAACAGAACAAAGAATGCAAAAATAAAATTATATTTTCATAAACAAATGACAGGATGACATAGTAAGCTAAGGGATTCTTGTGTGTTCATGAAGACATGGGAATGAATGACTTGATGGTTGGAGGTGTAGGAATGGGAAAATAGGTTAACTAAGCAAGGGTAACAATGAAGTTGAAAGGAAGTGAAAGATTATGAGAGATCCTTAGAAAATTTATAGTTTTGAAAAATTATTAATACTTGAGCAACTATAAGTTTATTTGAAACAAATGTTCTCTCAATTTATAAATTCATAGTAAGATTAATTGCCAACATCCACTGGATCATCAAAAAAGCAAGAGAGTTTCAGAAAAACCATCTATTTCTGCTTTATTGATTATGCCAAAGCCTTTGACTGTGTGGATCACAATAAACTGTGGAAAATTCTGAAAGAGATGGGAATACCAGACCACCTGACCTGCCTCTTGAGAAATCTGTATGCAGGCCAGGAAGCAACAGTTAGAACTGGACATGGAACAACAGACTGGTTCCAAATAGGAAAAGGAGTACATCAAGGCTGTATATTGTCACCCTGCTTATTCAGAGTACATCATGAGAAACACTGGGCTGGAAGAAGCCCAAGTTGGAATTAAGATTGCTGGGAGAAATATCAATAACTTCAGATATGCAGATGACACCACCTTTATGGCAGAAAGTGAAAGGAATTAAAAAGCCTCTTGATGAAAGTGAAAGAGGAGAGTGAAAATGTTGGCTTAAAACTCAACATTCAGAAAACTAATATCATGGCATCTGGTTCCATCACTTCATGGTAAATAGATGGGGAAACAGTGGAAAAGTGTCAGACTTTATTTTGTGGGCTCCAGTATCACTGCAGATGTGACTGCAGCCATGAAATTAAAAGACACTTACTACTTGGGAGGAATGCTATGACCAACCTAGACAGCATATTAAAAAGCAGAGACATTGCTTTGCCAACAAAGATCCATCTAGTCAAGGTTATGGTTTTTCCAGTGGTCATGTATGGATGTGAGAGTTGGACCATAAAGAAAGCTGAGCAGAGAAGAATTGATGCTTTTGAACTGTGGTGTTGGAGAAGACTCTTGAGAGTCCCTTGGACTGCAAGGAGATACAACCAGTCCATCCTAAAGGAGATCAGTCCTGGGTGTTCACTGGAGGTACTGATGTTGAAGCTGAAAGTCCAATAGTTTGGCCAACTGATGCGAAGAGCTGACTCATTTGGAAAGACCCTGTTGCTGGGAAAGATTGAGGGCAGGAGAAGAAGGGGACAACAGAGGATGAGATAGCTGGATGGCATCACTGACTCAATGGACATGAGTTTGGGTAAACTCCAGGACTTGGTGATGGACAAGGAGGCCAGGCGTGCAGTGGTTCATGGGGTCACAGAGTCAGACACGACTGAACTGAATAATATTAATATTTAAAATGATACACAGTAGAGTTATTGTTTTAGCTATTACACATAAAGCTGCCTAACACTACCTAATATTTCAGTGTTCTATTTTCAAACTGTTGGATGTAATGAATCTATTCTTATGTTAATGGATTAATGTTAATTTGCAGTTTCTTTTTGTTATCAATCAACTGATAAACCCTTCTATTAAAAATAAGATTTATATTTTTAAAGCTGTATATACTCACATGTTTCCAAGTAATATATTTTGGAAAAATATATTAGACTGAAAGGTATATTTTCTTGAGTAGGACCACCTATTTATTAAGTTCTAGTTAGGTAGTTATTAATAGGCATATCTATTATAAATCACCACTCTGCTCTAACAGTCTAAATTTGCTCATGTTAAATTGCTTTCTGGTTAAGAATATGGAACGGTTGCTTTGTTTGCCTTTTATTTATTTAAACATTGTAGGGCATGTTAAGAAAAATAGTGACTGGTCTTTAAAACTGCAGTGGTCATAAGTCAATTAGATTTGCTGTATTTAGTTAATTCAGAACAGACACAAACAAATGGCATTGTAAAATACATGGAATAAAGAATCCAAACATAGCAGCCATTTCAGCCTAAAAAGTCAAGGTAATTCAGTTGTAGGTTATTATTTAAGAGACTTCAAGGCTAATCAAACTAATTATACACTGTAGAATACTCTCTAGGATAATTGAAGTTCTGTCTTATCACTAAGACTTCTCTTGTCTTGTTGCTTTGTTAGTAGTTAAATTTAATTTGAAGTTACTTTAGGATAAGTGATAATCTAGTCAACAAAAAAGCCCCAAATGAGAGAGGGAAAGATCAAACAAAATAGCTTTGATAGTGTCACTTTCTTCAGCTTGCCTGAGTTTGAAAAAAATGTAAAATTCAAGTAACTTAACTTCATATTTTCAATACTACTTACCTAAATTATAATCTAAATGTTTATTTGTTTATTTCTTTATTTTTAATTTCAATTGATTTTTTTTGTTTTGTTTTCATTGACCCTACTTTCCAATGTCCTTCATGCTTTTATAATAGTTTGTCCTCAGCCTCCACTTTCTATCTCTGCTCTAGCAGAATGCCCAGTTTGTCTCACAGACTCATGTGAGAAACCCTCTCCCTGGCTTACCAGATAGACTTGCTCTAGATTCCAATAGGTGTATTAGATGATTTCCTAACTTGTGTTTCATAAATACTAACTTATTGAATTTCTGTAGTCTGAGAGGCAGTAGAAAATTGACAGGTACCTAGCGTGGTAGTTCTCAATAAACATTGTTGAATGTATGTTGAATACAAAAAAAATAATTATAATATATTTAAGTTTACTTCTTCAGTTAAAAGGTCATACTTTGTTCTGATCCTTAAATGGGAAGAACAGCTCATGATAGATTGAGGCAACAACTTTTGGTATTTGGTTTAAATTTTTGTACCTATGCATGTGTGTTTCCTCAGTCACTCGGTCATGTTCAATTCTTTGCAACCCTATGTACTGTAGCCCATCAGCATCTTCTGTCCATGAAATTCTCCAGGCAAGAATACTGGAGTAGATTGCTACTGCCTCTTCCAGAGTATCTTCCCTACCCAGAGATCGAATCCATGTCTGCTGTATCTCCTGCACTGCAGGTTAATTCTTTACTGCTCAGCCACAGGGGAAGCCCTTTGCACCTAATACATCTCTTCAAAAAGGGGAAGACTGTTTATTTACAATCATGACCAAAATATACTTGACCTATTAATAACTAAATAAATAATATCATATAATTTGAAAATAAATAGTAGGCTATATAATGAAAAAAATGCATAATTTTGGAGAATGTGGTGCCGTTATGGCTACAGTTATAGAAAGAGTCCCAACAATAGTTTGTATATATGGAAAAATAGAAAGTCCAGTTTACTTCCTCATTTGAAGTATTAAATAACTGGTTTTGAGAAATATGACATAGAATCAAATAGGAGATAAAGACCAACAAGTAGGGTCAACAATAGATAATCACTTCCAAAAATTTAGGAGTATTGCCAAAATGTTCATTCATTCAGAAAAAGAAAAAAAAATGTGCCTACTGTATTCCCAGGATTTTTATTGCTTGGGATACAGCTATTCAGCACAAAATAAACTTCCTGTTCTCAATTCCTATGTTCTTGTGCTAAAAACACATCCAAAGTAAAAATTATGTTCATCTCTAAACAAACCAGCTCATTTTATAGCTTTATTTTACCTGTAGTATTACTGGTGAAGTGAAAAAAGTGAAAGTCGCTCAGTCGTGTCTGACTCTTTGCGACCCTGTGGACTATATAGTCCCTGGAATTCTCCAGGCCAGAATACTGGGGTGGGCAGCCTTTCCCTTCTCCAGGAGATCTTCCCAACCCAAGGACTGAACCCAAGTCTTCCACATTGCAGTCAGATTCTTTGCCAGCTGAGTCACAAGGGAAGCCCAAGAATACTGGGGTGGGTATCTATCCTTTCTCCAGCAGATCTTCCTCACCCAGAAATCAAACCAGGATCTCCCGCAGTGCAGGTGGATTCTCTACCAACTGAGCTATCAGAGAAGCCCATTACTGGTGATTTTTTTTTTTTAATTTTTATAGAACTTGGCACAGCAATAGGCACAAGATACATTGTTAAAAATAAGTGTCAGCTGAATCTTAAGCCTTGGGTATTTAGAGCTTGAAATCTGAATATCAGCACTATCTGTCTAATGGCTTTCAAGCTAAAATAATTTGTTTTGAAAAAAAGAAGAGTGAGAAAATATATAACCCTGTTTTATAATCAAATCTATTTGGAGATCATGTCTGCACCTCTTAAGAGTTGTTCTGCAGCAGTCCTGGTACAAACTGAAGTTCTAAGCTGACAATTATAAGAATGTGTTTTGATTTTTTAAAAAATAATCATTGTAATCGAGTTTTATTTTCCAGAAGGTGAATTAAAGTAATAGAAGCAGCAATCATAGAGGCAAAAGAATCTTTTTATTTATTTATTTATTTTTTTGAAGTTGAACATTTGTTTTTTTTTTAATTAATTTTTATTTTTTAGTTTGTTTTGCTTTACAATAATGTTTTTAAAAAGGTCACTATATGTAAGAAGAAGCTCCAGAAGGGAATCACATACATTATCTGAATAATTTTTGCCACTTATTTATGACATGCTTGATGCCAAACATCTGATTTAATTATAATTATTTTGCTATGATAGACATGATATGTGTGTATGTACGTATATGTGTGTATACATATCTACACATACATATACTTATTGTTTTGGGCAGAAGTCTAAAGAACTAAAGAGACTTATCTACTTTGTAGATATTTATTTCTAACAAAATGTCTAAACCTTAAAATATTAAATAAAAGTTATCATAAACATCTTACTGTAAAAGGTCTTTGAATACAAAGTGCTAGTGGTCTTTATTATGATGTTATTTGAATTCAAAGTAACATGTTTCCGGAGAAGGCAATGGCAACCCACTCCAGTACTCTTGCTGGAAAATCCCACGGACGGAGGAGCCTGGTGGGCTGCAGTCCACGGGGTCGTGAAGAGTCGGACATGACTGAGCGACTTCTCTTTCACTTTTTACTTTCATGCGTTGGAGAAGGAAATGGCAACCCACTCCAGTGTTCTTGCCTGGAGAATCCCAGGGACGGGGGAGCCTGGTGGGCTGCCGTCTATGGGGTCGCATAGAGTCGACACGACTGAAGCGACTTAGCAGCAAACATATTTCACTACTTATGCTTATGTATAATTATAAAATGTTTCTTTTGGCAACTTAATTTTTAATTAATCTTTAGAACAGGTAATGATGTCAGAGAAAAGATTATATTCAAGAGTTGACATTAACAGATGTAATAGTCAATTGATTAAAATAAAAGCAAAGCAGAATAATGAGGCAACTCTTTTTGGTGCCTGTAAAGTGTCAAGCATCCTTACAATTGCTTTATATGTTTCAATTCATTTGATTCATGCGAAATGTGATGGAAGTTAAGGCACAATAATACTGAAGAATCATCCTCAAGCTCACACAGCTAGGAAGAAATATTTAGATCAAAAATATTGCCCCTTTGACTGCTGTTAACAACTTCATTATGGCAACCAGGAATAAATGTGTTAATTATACCTTTACATTGTTTTAAGAATTTTTAATTTGTTACAGTTATTAAGATGACATATTAAAATATCAATGTAGCAAAATTTTTAAATATTTTGAATTGATTATGACAAATTTTATGTTTGATTTTTAGTACGATAATTAAATACAAATGCTCCCTGACTTATAATTATATAGCTTGCAATTTTTGACTTTATGATGGGTATGACTCACATACAGTAGAAACTATACTTTGAATTCTGAATGATCTTTACCCAGGCCAGCAATATGTGGTACAATACTGTCCCATGATGCTGGGCATTGGCGATGAGCCACAACTTCCAGTCAGCCACACAGTCACAAGTGTAAACAATGTATACACTTACAACACATTCTGTACCCAAATATTGTTTTTCACTTTAGTATAGTATCAATAAATTACAAGAGACATCAATACTCTATTATAAATCAAGATTTGTATTAGGCAATTTTGTCCAACTGTAGACTAGTATTTAAGTGTTTGAGCACATTTAAGGTAGACTCAACTAAGCTCTGCTTATATTAACATCCAAGTAGACAGCTGCTGCTGCTAAGTCACTTCAGTCGTGTCTGACTCTGTGCGACCCCATAGATGGCAGCCCACCAGGCTCCCCTGTCCCTGGGATTCTCCAGGCAAGAACACTGGAGTGGGTTGCCATTTCCTTCTCCAGTGCATGAAAATGAAAAGTGAAAGAGAAGTCGCTCAGTCATGTCCAACTCTTAGCGACCACATAGACTGCAGACTACCAGGCTCCTCCGTTCACGGGATTTTCCAGTCAAGAGTACTGGAGTGGGGTGCCATTTGCTTCTCCACTAAGTAGACTAGGTGTTTTAAATACATTTTCCACTTAAAATATTTTAAAGTATTGATGAGTTTTTCATGATAACCCCATCATAAGTCAAGGAAGATCTGTATAGATTTTTCATTTGTATCACCCATCCTCAAGAGTGTTGAAACATGAGAAAATATCCTATACTCCTTTCTCTGGTATCACAGTGAAACATGAAACAATTGTAGATCTCTGGGTTCCATCCATTACTCACTTTAAGATTAACAAATATAACTGACCATGTAGATGGAAACTTTATTTGCTGGCATAAGAATAATAATATAATAAAAGAGATGAGAATGTCTATTAGTAGTTGAAAGAGAGAATATCCAGGGCATTAAGGAAATTCATAAATAATGCTTTTCAACATTCACTTCATGATTGGAATATAGAAAAAATGATTTACTTCAGTAAAATGTTAGAATGTTTAATCATTGCTTTGTCATACATAATACAAAATATTTTTTCAATGAAAACATACATTTGTCTCATTCATTATAATATGATGGTGGTGATGCTACCAAAATGTCTTCATTATGTATAAAATCATTCTTTTGGTAACTTTCCCAAATATGACAATTATTTATTAATAACAAATCTCAGCAAATCACACACGCACACACACACACACACACACACACACACAAGATTTCAATTTGTGAAGAATTAATTGAGTGCCTGACCTATAATAGAATGTGAAAAGGAATACATAAACGAATAAGGACATCCTTGGCTCAAGATGGACTCAGAAAAATACGTTGAGTAAGTTAGGTTTATAACACAAGTTAGCGAATTTAGTATTTAAAAACTATAATGTCAAATTTTATACACTGTGAACAAAATAAAATATTACACATGAAGATCTGAAAGTCATGTTCTAATTCAATTTAGCTTTGAACTTAACAGCTTTAATATGAGGTATATTTATTGAAGGATAATAACTATAATGTAGGAAAAAGTGGAATTGGCAGTACATTTTTATTATTATCTTGTTAGTTAAATCTCAGTAAGTGTATTAATCACACATTTATACATATTTACAATAAAGTCACCAACTTATTAAATTGACATAAGTTTTTGAAAAGATTCTTAATTTGCAGTATGACCAGTCATCCTGATGATTGCATGTTTAAGTATAGTCCTAATTGATCATGGAGCCTTTTGCTATAAATTACAGAGAAAGAAAACAGATTTCACAGGTTGATTGTGGCTTAATGGCAAATTTCACAGTCTGAATAGAAAAAGGATATAAACACGCAGGAATAAGGTATTTACACAGATTCATGATATGAAAAATTCCTTTCCAATTTCCAATGCATACAGATATACTGATAAATCAAATATGAGAATACAAAGGGAATATTAAAGGATGAGGAAATAAAAAAATATGCTATCAGTTGTATCTATCCAGAATATTTATTTTAAAATAGACAGATATATATAGAATTTAATGTTGAAAATTTTGTAACATATTAACCCATAAATAAAAATATACTGTACAGTTTAATTAAATAAAATGCTAAGTAAATATAAGTGATTTAGAACTAGTTATTAGCTTTTAGTTAATATTTTTTATGTCAATGAAGTATTTCCCACCAATAAGCCTTTGATTTTTAAAGGAATCAGTTCATTGCAAGGACGAAATACTTCATAAAAGTTCAGTGTCCTTCCTTTCCATACAACTCTGAGGTTCTTGTATCAAATTCATAAATACCTGAACATTAACAGGTTTATATTAACAGTTATATATTATATATATATATATATATATAAAGTTATAACAGACATATGTTAACAGTCATAATCCATAACTTTGGATTTTGATCAAGTTCATAATTTTAATGATTAAAATGCCAGTGTTCAAGAAACAAAATTTTTATTCTTTTTGAGTTTTAGTGTGAAATAATGTTTAGTGTAATTTAAAATTTCTTCTTTATGACTAGTTTTGTGTATCATTAAAATTACTAAAAAAAAAAAAGAAAAAGCTAAATGATTGCTAATTCAGAATTAGATTATATAAAAAGGAAAGTTGGGTTGTCTTACTACATTATTTAGTGAGATAAAATAATTAACATAGAATTGTGTTAATAAATTTTATTAATACCAGAGTGTCAGTAACATAGCGTTTAGTCTGAATTGGATATGTCAGCATTTCAAAACAGCCGAGCAATCAAGTGTCAAGCATGCTATATAAATTCATTAAGACTGAATATTTTTTGGCATTAAATGGTACTATTTCATACTTTAAGAAAATAATTTTAATGTTTCCATTAAGAAATGCTGTAATAGATTGAAAAGGAACTTGTTCAGCTTAATGGTCCCAATTGGTTTACATTATGAATAAAGCAAAAGAGAAAAAAAGCAACTGTTTTACTTATATTTTACTTCCCTTCACTTTAGAATGTTTTTCTTATAAATTTGTATATAGTTTTCTACACCAATTTCAGAGTTTATTAATGCCACCAAAGTTCAGGTACTGTAGGATATACTAGTATCTTATTTATGATCGCTTACTTTGCTCTGTGTCTATATAATGCCAGATAGCTACAAACATGCAAACTTCTCATGTGAAAAAGAGTTGACTTTGTGCATGTACAAAGTATCTGGGTGCTACAAAGTGTGTGGCTTTGTTGGCTACCTAGCCACTTTTTTATTTTATTTTGCTTTTATTGTGTGTTGGTGTCCTTATAATAGGTCTTTTTTCTTTTCTTTTCTTTTAGTTTCTACGTGAACTTAGCGTCTTTCATGTATATGTTAAGATGGCTACGTTCAATTCTGAAATATAGTTGTAACCTCTAATAGCCATTGATGAATTGTCTTTTGGCTAAATGAAGTGTGTGGCATTGCTTTTGACACTTAGGATAGCTATTCAAAAGTTCTGCTGAGTGAACATTTGCACCTCATTCAGTGGCTTCCCTGGTGGCTCAGACAGTAAAGTGTCTGTCTACGATGAGGGAGACCCAGGTTCGATACCTGGGTTGGGAAGATCCCTTGGAGAAGGAAATGGCAGTCCATTCCAGTACCATTGCCTGGAAAATCCCATGGACAGAGGAGCCTGGTAGGCTACAGTCCATGGGGTCACAAAGAGTTGGACACAACTGAGCGACTTCACGTTCGTTCACTGTTAATATATAGACATTGATATATCTCATGTTCCTTATGTAATTCTATTTCATATCTGTTATTTATTTACTTCTTTGACCCAGATGTCTTTGTGCCCCTGGATATTCTCTTTAATACCTATTTTAAAAGAGAGAAAGAGAGAAGAAAGTCTTTGATTTCAAAAGATCAGTAGTCACTAGAAGATGTTTCTGCTTCAGTGAACTTTTGTGATGTTGTAAATTTTTCTGGTCTTTTCAGCCACTTACACATTACTAAATTTGAATGACCCTCAAGTATAAAATGTACTAGAATAATAATTATTTATTCCCTCAAAAACAGGACAGTATTGACTAATCAAAATAGATCATATTAATTATAGGTATTATACATACTCATAAATTTTATTTATTAGCTTAAACATATAAATATATATATATATATTTTAGTACAGAAAAAGTAGGCAATGCAAACTAGAAATAGAAGTAATGATGACATTTTTCTAGACTAAGGTAATTTCTTCAAACTCATGGGATTTCATTGCAACACCAGTTCTATATCCACCTGATATTGTCCTCTGGATTCAAAGTTCTCTAAGTTCCCAAAAAACTTTAATATTTATAGACAGTCACATGCTGAAAAGATTGACTTTATATAATTTATAAATTTATAGAACTTAAAGTATCATTTAATTATTTTATATCTCATTTCAGACCATATAAAAAGAGATAATGTTATAAAATATAATTTCAAGGAAACCATTCACTCATCAGATTTTTGAAAATCCACTAAAAAATGTAATGTAGAAGGGAGAGGTCTGAGCTACCACTCTGGAAAGGGCAGGCTGACTTTTAAGTAACAGCTAATAAATTAGAGTTGATTGTGTGAAGTTATAAAAGGCAACGCCAAAGAAAGCTCAAACTACCGCACAACTGCACTCATCTCACATGCTAGTAAAGTAATGCTCAAAATTCTCCAAGCCAGGCTTCAGCAATATGTGAACCATGAGCTTCCTGATGTTCAAGCTGGTTTTAGAAAAGGCAGAGGAACCAGAGATCAAATTGCCAACATCCGCTGGATCATGGAAAAAGCAAGAGAGTTCCAGAAAAACATCTATTTCTGCTTTATTGACTATGCCAAAGCCTTCGACTGTGTGGATCACAATAAACTGTGGACAATTCTGAAAGAGATGGCAATACCAGACCACCTGACCTGCCTCTTGAGAAATCTGTATGCAGGTCAGAAACAACAGTTAGAACTGGACATGGAACAACAGACTGGTTCCAAATAGGAAAAGGAGAACATCAAGGCTGTATAGTGTTACCCTGCTTATTTAACTTATCTGCAGTGTACATCATGAGAAATGCTGGGCTGGAGGAAGCCCAAGCTGGAATCAAGATTGCTAGGAGAAATATCAATAACTTCAGATATGCAGATGACACCACCCTTATGGCAGAAAGCCGAGAGGAACTAAAAATCCTCTTGATGAAAGTGAAAGAGGAGAGTGAAAATGTTGGCTTAAAGCTCAATATTCAGAAAACTAAGATCATGGCATTCAGTCCATCACTTCATGGCAAACAGATGGGGAAACAGTGGAAACTGTGTCAGACTTTATTTTTCTGGGCTCCAAAATCACTGCAGATGGTGATGGCAGCCATGAAATTAAAAGATACTTGCTCCTTGGAAGGAATATTATGACCAACCTAGACAGCATATTCAAAAGCAGAGACATTACTTTGTCAACAGAGGTCTGTCTAGACAAGGCTATGGTTTTTCCAGTGGTCATGTATGGATGTGAGATTTGGACTGTGAAGAAAGCTGAGCGCTGAAGAATTGACGCTTTTAAACTGTAATGTTGGAGAAGACTCTTGAGAGTCCCTTGGACTGCAAAGAGATTCAACCAGTCCATCCTAAACGAGATCAGTCCTGGGTGTTCATTGAAAGGACTAATGTTGAAGCTGAAGCTCCAATATTTCGGCCACCTGATGTGAAGAGCTGACTCATTTGAAAAGACCCTGACGTTGGGAAAGATTGAGGGCAGGAGGAGAAGGGGACAACAGAGGATGAGATGGTTGGATGGCATTACCAACTCAATGGGCATGGGTTTGGGTGGACTCTGGGAGTTGGTGATGGACAGGGAAGCCTGGTGTGCTTCGATTCTTGGGGTCGCAGAGTCGGACACGACTGAGTTACTGAACTGAACTGAACTGATGCTGAATGAGAGTGTGCTCAGCTAAGATGTGATATGTCTGGCACTTATTACTGAACTGATCTAAATTTGAAAAAATATTTGGTAATCTTTATTAATGATACACACTACAATCTGAAATACTATATCAATATTGGAATAAAAGTAGTTCACAAGAACAAAGGACTACTTTTTAAGTTAAACTTATTAAAGCAGTCATAATATTAATATCCAAATTACCCAATTTAATTCTGTCTTTTAAAAGCAAAATATTAATCATGATATAAAATAAGTTTACATAAATACAGATGATACACACACACAAAAACAGAAATATTATTTCCATTGTTTCTGTTAAATAAAGCTATCAGAAAACGAGTAACTTCTACAAAGACATTCTTTCTGATTACATATAGTGGTTATAATATTGCATTTTTTTTTAATTTGATGTTTCTGAATATCTTATCATTGTGCCAGATGATTTTTATGTATTAAATCCTTAAGTAATTGATATTGTTCTCACTCTTCTATAGACGTGGACACAAAATCTAGCAAATATGAAATGAGAGAGTACATGTCTGTGTGATCTAGATCTCAGTGGGTCTTGCCAACATACGCACTGTTTCAAAATTACATAATTTAATCATTTAAACTCTCTAAAAATTATAATTAATTTGTATGTCTGCCATTTTATCAGGGCCTTAATAAATAATGTCATTAAAATAGAATTTATTAACAGTTGTTAATATGTATGTTAACATCTAAGTGATTTCAGTGAAAAATAGTAAGATCTTTTAAAAAATATGAATGTTTAAATACATGAAAAATAGAAATATAAATAAAATTATTTCCATAAATAAAAATTCAAGAATTGTCTAATGTTTATGTATGTTTGTTGAAAATGGAGTATATGTAGGATAGAAGACAAGGAAAATCAATATTTGGGGAAACAAATATTATTATAAATAAACTGTTATAGAAAAATGAATCAAAATATCTAAAATCTTTGGCATTAGAGGTTTAAAGTTTCTGAAGCAACTGATTTTAGAATCAGAACTCATACATCCATATTCCTAGCTATTAATAATAATAATAAAAAGAATCCACCTCAAAAAAAATAGAGAGAGAGAGAGAAAGGCACTTTGAGAAACCCAAGAAACAAAGCAGCAAATGTTGCCTATTTTGCCATGTCTCTCATTGCCTTCAGGTTGTCTTGTCAAGAGAATGTTATTTGAGTTAATTTCTTTCTTTACAATTTTTAACATAAAATTTTATTGATATAAAAGTGATTGCAAAATCCAAAACTCTATTAGTGTCCAAATTTCTCATTTTATTCCTCAAATAAAGAGCCAGATTCAGTTACATGCTTCTGTGCCATCATGTGCTGTGGTGTCCTCTGACAGAACCCGTTCACTCGCGATTTCGATTAGCCCTTTTATGAAGCATTGAAACTATCTGTTGCCATTTACCAAAGTGTGGTATGAATCCTAGCCACACATTAAATTGCACCTGTTACTGCTTAACACAGTGGTTAAGAGTACGGAATCCAGTAATTATGGCTGAGTTCTAATCCACTTATTGGTTGTTAATTACAGATAATTTACTTAACCTCTCTCTGCTTTAACTTCCTGTTTGATAGAATGATGACAGTAATAGTATCATACAAGTGCTTGGCACATTTTAAGTACTCAGTAAACATACTTAGTAATGATTATTTTCTCATACATATATCTTCATCTCATTCTAAAAATGTTAACTGAACAAAGATTAACTCAACACCAGAGGGCCAGACACCATGTTAAATTATAAATGGTAAGAAAAACAAAATATATGCTAGAGCTTTAAAATCCTTAATATATAACAGGAAAATAAAAATGTCCTTGAAAAAGAAAAAATACAATTTGATAAATCCTATTCTAGAATACATGCATAGTATAGGGTGTATAGACAAGACTATTAAAATTGCAGGCACTATCACCGTACCTGTTACTTCAGCATGGAAGGCACCATGAGGATCAATCATGAGTGGATATAAATATAGGGCCTCCCAGGTGGCAGGCACAGTGGTAAATAACACACTTGCTTATTCAGGAGCCTCAGGAGACACAGATTCAGGAGACCTGGATTGTATTCTTGGTTTGGGAAGATTTCCTGAATAATCTCTTGAACAGTGGAACCTGGCAGGGTACAGTTCACAGGGTCGCAGAGTCAGACAGGACTGAGTGACAACTCGCGCACATGGATGTAAATATAAGTATTGTTTCAGACAGTATATCTCTTCAGATTTAAGAAACATACATGTCACCAGCACCAAGACTTATAGATATTTACTTGTTGGAAATGGATTCTTTAGGGGAACAACGCTATGGGAACTTAAACTGTCAACAAAGAAAGCAAGGGAAGGGAGAGAGGAGTGGAAAGAGGAAGGAAAAGAAATTATCCTTTTAAATTAAGTACACTGTCCTCATTTTACCAGTATTCTTGCCATGTCACTCAAGAAATCCTCTGGTCAGTACAGATTTGGAAATGGATTCTTAGGGGAACAACGCTATGGGAACTTAAACTGTCAACAAAGAAAGCAAGGGAAGGGAGAGAGGAGTGGAAAGAGGAAGGAAAAGAAATTATCCTTTTAAATTAAGTACACTGTCCTCATTTTACCAGTATTCTTGCCATGTCACTCAAGAAATCCTCTGGTCAGTACAGAACACTGTCTATCAGTTAGATAAAGCGCCTCGTATTTGTTATTATAGGTTGCATTCAGGTTGGGTCTTTTGAGTATAAGCTCTCTGAGGGAAGAAACTGGCTTATCTGAATCTGACCCTTGAGCGTTATCTCAAGAGTTGATGTGAAAGGACTTCTGAGAATTAAGATGCCCTGAAGTTTATTTATTCCTTGCCTTTGCCTTTTTACAAATGTTTTTCTTTTACACTCAAGAGTTGAAACTTAAAATTATTTTTCATCCTTTAGAAGAAAGATTTAAATAATGTGATCATGTATCTTATCTTTAAGGAAGAATTCCACTGCCTCTGTCCTCAGTGCATGTCAATGAGTAACTTAAAAATCAACATCTGATGTAATCAACATCTCTTACATAAGAGAAAAGAGGATTTGTAACTAAATCTCCTTAATCCCAGATTGTCAGAAACACTAAAAAGACAAACACAAACCAAACCATCTACTGATAAAAATCATTTTACAATTATACAAAACCAGAATACAAAGTATGATTAAATGTCTTTTCATGAAACTGATAGTTAGGCTCAAATGTGTGAACAGATACTATGTATATGATGCCAAAGCTTTAAGCTGTTGGCGAGCAGAGTTGATTCTTATCCAATAGCCTAGTATCCTCTCTCTTGTCAAGTCCACGGGTACCAGAGTGATGAATTCACATGGAAAGAAATTAAAGTTAAAGAGATGATATCAGGATGAAAAAACTAGAAATACTTATATCATGTACTGTTTTAAAACAAAGAACATAACAGAGTCAATGTAATCAAATAAATAAGACAACCTTGTTATTTGACTTCTATTTTACTATATATTATGATTTTATATTATATATTTATAAAAATTATATGATTTTCATATTAAATTCTTAGAGCAAGCAATAGACATACACACACAAACATGTATCTATGTATAAGAATGATATAAAGGCATAAATTGGGACTATTACAAAAACTTAATGAGATTCTTTCAATAAATATCCATAATTTCAAATACAAAATTATGAATAATGATTCTTCATATTGATACTATCAATCCTCTCATTGCCAGCCAGAAATTTTGCTAAAGTATTAAATTTAACAGAATAATATTTTTAAACAAAGAAAAACTCAATTTTAAATATTTGCACAGTCCTTAAAACATAATCTTGTTAATAATGGACATGAGTTTGAGTAAACTCCTGGAACTGGTGATGGACAGAGAAGCCTAGAGTGCTGCTAGGGTCTCAAAGAGTCAGACATGACTGAGTGACCGAACTGAACTGAACTGAACAATGAGTTTGATATAATCTGGATTATGACACAAGCTATCAGTTCCGGGGTTTGACTATGATTAACATATCATAAAATGTATTTAGCCCCACCTCCTCCCATAGCTGGCATATTTTTGTGGTTGTGCTGATGAACAGTTTGTAACTTTGAAAGGCAAATACCTCTACAATTTTAAAGAATGCCGTTTCATATGGGAATCCTTTTGTTTGTTTTTTTTTTTGAGTTCTAATTGTTATTTTCAGGTAACATGCACTTTGCAATGACTTCCATTTTGAAATAAGATGATCTTTGTTACTTTTTTAAAAAATAAAATAAAGTCCAAAAGTATTCTTTCAAGATAATGTTCTTCAACAGTGAGAGGAATCTTCTAATAATGGTGCTGTGGTCAAGCACCAGTACATAAATTGTCTTCTGTTGTGACAGCAATATGCAGTGGTTTTCTAGTAACATTGTAATGGAATAAGTATTTCTCAGATTATCAAAACTATGTTTTTTTTTCTTTAATTAATTTTTATTTTTCAGTTTGTTTTGCTTTACAATACTGTATTCGTTTTGTTACACATTGACATGAATTAGCCATGAGTTTACATGAACTCCCAATCCCGNTGCCACCTGGCCCCTGCCCCCATTTCTCTGCTCATCCCTAGCCACCTGCCTGCTGGACATTATTTTGTACTTATTATTTGTTCTTAATCTTTGGGGTTTTAAACTGACACAAAAAAAAATTTTTTTAACATCTTGTTATAGATGCTTTTATATTTTGGTTAAATTGTTCCTGTATGGAATAGTTTTAAAAATGGGGGGAAAAAAAGGAAAAGGAAAAGAAAGAATAGTTGTTCTATACTTTTTCAAACATCTAGCTATTTCTATTTTTATGACGAAATTTTCTTCAGACAGAACAAAACATTGCAATGGGACCTCTCAGATACTAAATCCTTAGACCTCTTCAATTTTTAACCTGAAATTATCCTATCGTATTCTAAAAGAAGCTTATTCTCTACCATTTACATTCCAAAACTTGGTGCTTCTGAACCCTCAATTAAGCCTAGCTAACTTAATTATCTTAGCTAAGTGTTTCTTTCTCATTCAGCTTGTAGTTCATTTATCCCTTCTTGGGATATAAGTCATTATGATAGAGCTATATAACCAGCATATTTGTTTGTCAGGAAGTCATTTTAATGTCTTTGAAAGGCTGAATTATCACAGTTTATCTGAGTTCCATATCAACATAAAGAAAGAATTGAATTCAAGTGCAATAAAGCCATCTCTTCTTGGTCTTTATCCTCTTTGACTGCCCTGTATCGATTGTATATTAAAGTTACTGACCACGTCTCATTTCACGGGGCTGCCTCTGTCTCTGCCTGTAATGTAGTGACTTTTGGGACATTTTCTCTTCCCTTGATTTCTGTGGCTGACTCTCTTCCTACACGTGGACTTTCCTCCCATCTGCTTCTTTGAATCTTAGCCAGTGTCTTTGGCCATTTGCTTCTTTTCTTTCCCTTAGCAGTTGCATCCATACCCTTGGCCACCTCTCTGCACCTAATTTCCCCGGTATCATCTTTACTTTCTTATTTGTTCCCTTGCAGTGACTTGTGTGTTTATGTTTATTGTGGCCCTTGTCCCATCAAAGTGCAATCGTTTTCCTGTCGGATGTCTTTGCATCTTTGACTTTTAGATCTTTGACATTAGGGATGTGGTTTCTGGTTCACCTACCCAGAACCAGACATACAGAAAGTGCTCTTGGGTGACTGAAGTTTTCTGTCTTAACCATGCTTGTGGATAACATCTGTATGTCTGTGTAGTTCCTCAAACTAAACGTGGATAAAACAAATGGAATCACTGTTTACTACTGTCAATTAGAAAATGCCACTTGCCATGGGTGCTTGCCATCGACCTCTGCAAGGATTAAATCCTGTGCTGCTGCCGCTGCTGACTTTCAGCATCGTCTGAGGGGAGTTCAGGGTGGAGATCAGAAATGAGGCACTCTGTACTGCAGGAAAACTGGCAAGAGAGCTCTTCAGTTAGTTAGTCTCAGGAGCTGTTTTATGAGCCCAATTCTTGTATCTCCTCATTTCTAGAAAAGCTCTAAAAGCTTTCATGGTGATACTTGTTTCTCATGACTCGCAGAAGCCTCTCAAGGCCAGCAGAAGCTTTCTACAAAAAATACGTGCTTGATTGCATGTATTCCCCCTCTCCCCAAAGTATATATATGTATAAACTATCCTGCCTCTTGCCTCTTTGGAGCACTGTCTCAGAGGAATTTCTAGATGAGGTGCTGTCTCCCAGGCTGCAGTAATAAAGCTTAATTCACAGCTCTCAAGTTATATATTTTTAAAGTCAATACCACCAATCCTTCCTTCTGATTTCCTAAATTTAGTTACAGGATTAAACTTAGATTCTTCTGTTCAATTCAGTTCAGTCACTCATTCATGTCCGACTCTTTGAGACCCCATGAATCACAGCTCGCCAGGCCTCCCTGTCCATCACCAACTCCCGGAGTTCACTCAGACTCATGTCCATCGACTCAGTGATGCCATCCAGCCATCTCATTCTCTGTCGTCCCCTTCTCCTCTTGCCCCCAATCCCTCCCAGCATCAGAGTCTTTTCCAATGAGTCAACTCATTACATAAGGTGGCCAAAGTACTGGAGTTTCAGCTTTAACATCATTCCTTCCAAAGAAATCCCAGGG